>SZWC01011186.1:40272-52808 GCA_023375785.1 Penium margaritaceum | reverse complement strand
AGAATTTCAATATGGGTGGTCAACGTTGACCAACCATAACACGAGTCACAAACGGTCAGGACAGGAAACAATGCTATGGGAATATCGGTTCTCAACTACCAAGTACAACGACCTTCAGTCAGTAGTAGCACGGTGTGGCTACCATGCACAATGACCGACCAAAGTAGGCATATGTACTGCCTTTGACCAAAGAAATCCGCTGTGTGTGGTCAACGTTGACAACTCATAATACGAGTCACAAATGGTCAGAGGGGGAAACAATGGTTTGGGAACACCAAGTATCACATAGCAAGCACAAGGGGCTTCAATACGTTGTGGCACGGTGTGGAGACCATGCACGATGACCAACCAAAGTAGGCATATGTCACTGACCATGACCAAATAATGTCACTAAGTGTGGTAAACTTTGACAACTCACAACACGAGTCACAAATGGTCAGGGTGGAAGGTAATGGTTTGTGAATACTAGTTATCTACTAGCAAGTACAAATACCTTCAATATGTAGTGGCACAATGTGGCTTCAATGCACAGTGACCAACCAAAGTATGCATATGTCACTGAACATGACGAAAGAATTTCACTTCATGTGGTCAACATTGAAAATGCACAACACAAGTCACAAATGGTGAGAGGGGAAAACAATGGGTTGGGAACGCTAGTTATCAACTAGGAAGTACAACGACCTTCAACAAGCAGCGGCACGGTATAGCTAGCGTGCACAGTGACCAACCAAATGATGCATACGTCACTGACTACGACCGAATAAGTCCACTATGTGTGGTCAACCTTGACAACTCATAACAGGAGTCACAAATGGTCAGAGGGAGAGACAATGGGTTGAGAAGCCTATGTATTGACTAGAAAGGACAAAGAACTTCAATACGTAGTGGCACGGTGTGGCTAATATGCACACCAAACAACCAAACGAGGCATATGCCACTGATCATGACCACATAATTTAAATATGGGTGGTCAACGTTGACCAACCATAACACGAGTCACAAACGGGCAGGACAGGAAACAATGCTATGGGAATATCGGCTCTCAACTACCAAGTACAACGACCTTCATTCAGTAGTAGCACGGTGTGGCTACCATGTACAATGACCGACCAAAGTAGGCATATGTACTGCCTTTGACCAAAGAAATCCGCTGTGTGTGGTCAACGTTGACAACTCATAATACGAGTCACAAATGGTCAGAGGGGNGGGGGGGGGGCGGCCGTGTTGTGCTACCTCAACTCTACCTTCGAGCCTACGCTGTGGTGGGGTTGGGGGGGTGTCATAATGCGGTCGCAAATCTGTCCTCCAGGTCGTCCACAGAACATCCCTCTAGGGGGGTGGGAGGGAGTATTCCAGTGAAGGCACGTACGCATAACAAATAAACAAAAACCGACCTGGTGTCAAAGGGAGAAACCTTTTGTTATTTACTGAATAGCAAGTGCAAATACTTTCTACAAGTAATGGAATGGTGTGGCTACCATGTACAATGACCAACCAGATTAGGCATGTGCCATTTACTATGACCAAATAATTTTCCTATGTGTGGTTAACGTTCACAACCCATACTATGGGCCACGAATTGTCAGAGGGGGAAACAATGGGTTGGGAACACCAAGTATCACATAGCAAGCACAAGGGGCTTCAATACGTTGTGGCACGGTGTGGAGGCCATGCACGATGACCAACCAAAGTAGGCATATGTCACTGACCATGACCAAAGAATGTCACTACGTGTGGTAAACTTTGACACCTCACAACACGAGTCACAAATGGTCAGGGTGGAAGGTAATGGTTTGTGAATACTAGTTATCTACTAGCAAGTACAAATACATTCAATATGTAGTGGCACAATGTGGCTTCAATGCACAGTGACCAACCAAAGTATGCATATGTCACTGACTATGACGAAAGAATTTCACTTCATGTGGTCAACGTTGAAACCGCATAACACGAGTCACAAACGGGCAGGACAGGAAACAATGCTATGGGAATATCGGTTCTCAACTACCAAGTACGACCTTCATTCAGTAGTAGCACGATGTGGCTACCATGTACAATGACCGACCAAAGTAGGCATATGTACCACCTTTGACCAAAGAAATCCGCTGCGTGTGGTCAACGTTGACAACTCATCATACGAGTCACAAATGGTCAGGGTGGAAGGTAATGGTTTGTGAATACTCGTTATCTACTAGCAAGTACAAATACCTTCAATATGCAGCGGCACAATGTGGCTTCAATGCACTGTGACCACCCAAAGTATGCATATGTCACTGACTATGACGAAAGAATTTCACTTCATGTGGTCAACGTTGAAACCGCATAACACGAGTCACAAACGGGCAGGACAGGAAACAATGCTATGGGAATATCGGTTCTCAACTACCAAGTACGACCTTCATTCAGTAGTAGCACGATGTGGCTACCATGTACAATGACCGACCAAAGTAGGCATATGTACCACCTTTGACCAAAGAAATCCGCTGCGTGTGGTCAACGTTGACAACTCATCATACGAGTCACAAATGGTCAGGGTGGAAGGTAATGGTTTGTGAATACTCGTTATCTACTAGCAAGTACAAATACCTTCAATATGCAGCGGCACAATGTGGCTTCAATGCACTGTGACCACCCAAAGTATGCATATGTCACTGACTATGACGAAAGAATTTCACTTCATGTGGTCAACGTTGAAACCGCATAACACGAGTCACAAACGGGCAGGACAGGAAACAATGCTATGGGAATATCGGTTCTCAACTACCAAGTACGACCTTCATTCAGTAGTAGCACGATGTGGCTACCATGTACAATGACCGACCAAAGTAGGCATATGTACCACCTTTGACCAAAGAAATCCGCTGCGTGTGGTCAACGTTGACAACTCATCATACGAGTCACAAATGGTCAGGGTGGAAGGTAATGGTTTGTGAATACTCGTTATCTACTAGCAAGTACAAATACCTTCAATATGCAGCGGCACAATGTGGCTTCAATGCACTGTGACCACCCAAAGTATGCATATGTCACTGACTATGACGAAAGAATTTCACTTCATGTGGTCAACGTTGAAACCGCATAACACGAGTCACAAACGGGCAGGACAGGAAACAATGCTATGGGAATATCGGTTCTCAACTACCAAGTACGACCTTCATTCAGTAGTAGCACGATGTGGCTACCATGTACAATGACCGACCAAAGTAGGCATATGTACCACCTTTGACCAAAGAAATCCGCTGCGTGTGGTCAACGTTGACAACTCATCATACGAGTCACAAATGGTCAGGGTGGAAGGTAATGGTTTGTGAATACTCGTTATCTACTAGCAAGTACAAATACCTTCAATATGCAGCGGCACAATGTGGCTTCAATGCACTGTGACCACCCAAAGTATGCATATGTCACTGACTATGACGAAAGAATTTCACTTCATGTGGTCAACGTTGAAACCGCATAACACGAGTCACAAACGGGCAGGACAGGAAACAATGCTATGGGAATATCGGTTCTCAACTACCAAGTACGACCTTCATTCAGTAGTAGCACGATGTGGCTACCATGTACAATGACCGACCAAAGTAGGCATATGTACCACCTTTGACCAAAGAAATCCGCTGCGTGTGGTCAACGTTGACAACTCATCATACGAGTCACAAATGGTCAGGGTGGAAGGTAATGGTTTGTGAATACTCGTTATCTACTAGCAAGTACAAATACCTTCAATATGCAGCGGCACAATGTGGCTTCAATGCACTGTGACCACCCAAAGTATGCATATGTCACTGACTATGACGAAAGAATTTCACTTCATGTGGTCAACGTTGAAACCGCATAACACGAGTCACAAACGGGCAGGACAGGAAACAATGCTATGGGAATATCGGTTCTCAACTACCAAGTACGACCTTCATTCAGTAGTAGCACGATGTGGCTACCATGTACAATGACCGACCAAAGTAGGCATATGTACCACCTTTGACCAAAGAAATCCGCTGCGTGTGGTCAACGTTGACAACTCATCATACGAGTCACAAATGGTCAGGGTGGAAGGTAATGGTTTGTGAATACTCGTTATCTACTAGCAAGTACAAATACCTTCAATATGCAGCGGCACAATGTGGCTTCAATGCACTGTGACCACCCAAAGTATGCATATGTCACTGACTATGACGAAAGAATTTCACTTCATGTGGTCAACGTTGAAACCGCATAACACGAGTCACAAACGGGCAGGACAGGAAACAATGCTATGGGAATATCGGTTCTCAACTACCAAGTACGACCTTCATTCAGTAGTAGCACGATGTGGCTACCATGTACAATGACCGACCAAAGTAGGCATATGTACCACCTTTGACCAAAGAAATCCGCTGCGTGTGGTCAACGTTGACAACTCATCATACGAGTCACAAATGGTCAGGGTGGAAGGTAATGGTTTGTGAATACTCGTTATCTACTAGCAAGTACAAATACCTTCAATATGCAGCGGCACAATGTGGCTTCAATGCACTGTGACCACCCAAAGTATGCATATGTCACTGACTATGACGAAAGAATTTCACTTCATGTGGTCAACGTTGAAACCGCATAACACGAGTCACAAACGGGCAGGACAGGAAACAATGCTATGGGAATATCGGTTCTCAACTACCAAGTACGACCTTCATTCAGTAGTAGCACGATGTGGCTACCATGTACAATGACCGACCAAAGTAGGCATATGTACCACCTTTGACCAAAGAAATCCGCTGCGTGTGGTCAACGTTGACAACTCATCATACGAGTCACAAATGGTCAGGGTGGAAGGTAATGGTTTGTGAATACTCGTTATCTACTAGCAAGTACAAATACCTTCAATATGCAGCGGCACAATGTGGCTTCAATGCACTGTGACCACCCAAAGTATGCATATGTCACTGACTATGACGAAAGAATTTCACTTCATGTGGTCAACGTTGAAACCGCATAACACGAGTCACAAATGCTCAGAGGGGGAAACAATGGGTTGGGAACGCTAGTTATCAACTAGGAAGTACAACGACCTTCATTCAGTAGTAGCACGGTGTGGCTACCATGTACAATGACCGACCAAAGTAGGCATATGTACTGCCTTTGACCAAAGAAATCCGCTGTGTGTGGTCAACGTTGACAACTCATCATACGAGTCACAAATGGTCAGAGGGGAAACAATGGTTTGGGAACATCAAGTATCACATAGCAAGCACAAGGGGCTTCAATACGTTGTGGCACGGTGTGGAGACCATGCACGATGACCAACCAACGTAGGCATGTGTCACTGACCATGACCAAATAATGTCATTAAGCGTGGTAAACTTTGACAACTCACAATTCGAGTCACAAATGGTGAGGGTCGAAGGTAATGCTTAGTGAATACTAGTTATCTACTAGCAAGTACAAATACCTTCAATATGTAGTGGCACAATGTGGCTTCAATGCACAGTGACCAACCAACGTATGCATATGTCACTGAACATGACGAAAGAATATCACTTCATGTGGTCAACCTTGACAACTCATAACACGAGTCACAAATGGTCAGAGGGAGAGACAATGGTTTGGGAAGCCTATGTATTGACTAGAAAGGACAACAACTTTGAATACGCAGTGGCACGGTGTGGCTACTATGCACACCAAACAACCAAAGTAGGCATATGTCACTGATCATGACCACATAATTTCAACATGGGTGGTCTATGTACTGCCTTTGACCAGAGAAATCCGCTGTGTGTGGTCAACGTTGACAACTCATAATACGAGTCACAAATGGTCAGAGGGGGAAACAATGGTTTGGGAACATCAAGTATCACATAGCAAGCACAAGGGGCTTCAATACGTTTTGGCACGGTGTGGAGACCATGCATGATGACCAACCAAAGTAGGCATATTTCACTGACCATGACCAAATAATGTCACTACGTGAACTTTGACAACTCACAACACGAGTCACGAATGGTCAGGGTGGAAGGAAATGGTTTGTGAATACTAGTTATCTACTACCAAGTACAAATACATTCAATATGTAGTGGCACAATGTGGCTTCAATGCACAGTGACCAACCGAAGTATGCATATGTCACTAACCATGACGAACAAATTTTACTTCATGTGGTCAACGTTGAAAACGCATAACACGAGTCACAACTGGTCAGAGGGGAAGACAATGGATAGGGAAGCCTATGTATTTGCTAGAAAGGACAAAGAACTTCAATACTTAGTGGCACGGTGTGGCTAATATGCACACCAAGCAATCAAACTAAGCATATGTCACTGATCATGACCAGAGAATTTTAATATGGGTGGTCAACATTGACCAACCATAACACGGGTCACAAACGGTCAGGATAGGAAACAATGCTATGAGAATATCGGTTCTCAACTACCAAGTACAACGACCTTCAGTAGGTACTAGCACGATGTGGCTACCGTGCACAATGACCGACCAAAGTAGGCATATGTACTGCCTTTGACCAAAGAAATCCGCTGTGTGTGGACCACGTTGACAACTCATCATACGAGTCACAAATGGTCAGAGGGGGGAACAATGGTTTGGGAACACCACGAATCACATAGCAAGCACAAGGGGCTTCAATACGTTGTGGCACAATGTGGAGACCATGCGCGATGACCAACCAAAGTGTGGTAAACTTTGACAACTCACAACACGAGTCACAAATGGTCAGGGTGGAAGGTAATGGTTTGTGAATACTCGTTATCTAATAGCAAGTACAAATACCTTCAATATGTAGTGGCACAATGTGGCTTCATTGCACAGTGACCACCCACAGGATGCATATGTTACTGACCATGACGAAACAATTTCACTTCATGTGGTCAACGTTGAAAACTCATAACACGAGTCACAAATGGTCAGAGAGGAAAACAATGGGTTGGGAACACTAGTTATCAACTAGGAAGTACAAAGACCTTCAACAAGCAGTGGCACAGTATGGCTAGCATGCATAGTGACCAACCAAAGGATGCATATATCACTGACTACGACCGAATAAGTCCACTATGTGTGGTCAACATTGACAACTCATAACACGAGTCACTAATGGTCAGAGGGAGAGAAAATGGTTTAGGAAGCCTATGTATTGACTAGAAAGGACAAAGAACTTCAATACGTAGTGGCACGGTGTGGCTAATATGCACACCAAACAACCAAACTAGGCAGATGTCACTGATCATGGCCACATAATTTCAATATGGGTGGTCAATGTTGACCAACCATAACATGACTCACAGACGGTCAGGACAGGAAACAATGCTATGGGAATATTGGTTCTCAACTACCAAGTACAACGACCTTCATTCAGTAGTAGCACGGTGTGGCTACCATGTACAATGACCAAACAAAGTAGGCATATGTACTGCCTTTGACCAAAGAAATCCGTTATGAGTGGTCAATGTTGACAACTCATAATATGAGTCACAATTGGTCAGAGGGGGAAACAATGGTTTGGGAACACCACGAATCACATAGCAAGCACAAGGGGCTTCAATACGTTGTGGCACAATGTGGAGACCATGCGCGATGACCAACCAAAGTAGGCATATGTCACTGACCATGACCAAATAATGTCACTAAGTGTGGTAAACTTTGACAACTCACAACACGAGTCACAAATGGTCAGGGTGGAAGGAAATGGTTTGTGAATACTAGTTATCTACTAGGAAGTACAAATACCTTCAATATGTAGTGGCACAATGTGGCTTCAATGCACAGTGACCAACCAAAGTATGCATATGTCACAGAACATGATGAAAGAATTTCACTTCATGTGGTCAACGTTGAAAACGCATAACTCGAGTCACAAATGGTCAGAGGGGAAAACAATGGATTGGGAACTCTATTTATCAACTAGGAAGTACAAAGACCTTCAGCAAGTAGTGGCACGGTATGGCTAGCGTGCACAGTGACCTACCAAAGGATGCATATGTCACAGACTACGACCGAATAAGTCCACTATGTGTGGTCAACATTGACAACTCATAACACGAGTCACAAATGGTCAGAGGGAGAGACAATGGTTTGGGAAGCCTATGTATTGAATAGAAAGGACAAAGAACTTCAATAAGTAGTGGCACGGTGTGGCTAATATGCACACCAAACAACCAAAATAGGCATATGTCACTGACCATGACCACAGAATTTCAATATGGGTGGTCAACGTTGACCAACCATAACACGAGTCACAAACGGTCAGGACATGAAACAATGCTATGGGAATATCGGTTCTCAACTACCAAGCACAACGACCTTCAGTCAGTAGTAGCACTGTGTGGCTACCATGCACAATGACCGACCAAAATAGGCATATGTACTGCCTTTGACCAAAGAAATCCGCTGCGTGTGGTCAACGTTGACAACTCATAATACGAGTCACAAATGGTCAGAGGGGGAAACAATGGTTTGGGAACACCAATTATCACATAGCAAGCACAAGGGGCTTCAATACCTTGTGGCACGGTGTGGATACCATGCACGATGACCAACCAAAGTAGGCATATGTCACTGACCATGACCAAGTAATGTCAGTAAGTGTGGTAAACTTTGACAACTCAGAACACGAGTCACACATGGTGATGGTGGAGGGTAATGGTTTGTGAATTCTAGTTATCTACTAGCAAGTACAAATACCTTCAATATGTAGGTGCACAATGTGGCTTCAATGCACAGTGACCAGCCAAAGTATGCATATGTCAGTAACCATGACGAACAAATTTCACTTCATGTGGTCAACGTTGAAAACACATAACACGAGTCACAAATGGTCAGAAGGGAAAATAATGGATTTAGAAGCCTATGTATTGGCTAGAAAGGACAAAGAAATTCAATGTGTAGTGGCACGGTGTGGCTAATATGCACACCAAATAATCAGACTAGGCATATGTCACTGCCTATGACCACAGAATTTCAATATGGGTGGTCAACGTTGACCAACCATAACACGAGTCACAAACGGTCAGGAGAGGAAACAATGCTACGAGAGTATCGGTTCTCAACTACCAAGTACAATGACCTTCAGTTAGTAGTAGCGCGGTGGGGCTACCATGCACAATGACCGACCAAAGTAGGCATATTTACTGCCTTTGACCAAAGAAATCCGCTGTGTGTGGTCCACGTTGACAACTCATAATACGAGTCACAAATCGTCAGAGGGGGAAACAATGGTTTGGGAACACCACGTATCACATAGCAAGCACAAGGGGCTTCAATACGTTGTGGCACGGTGTGGGGCCTTGCACGATGACCAACCAAAGTAGGCATATGTCACAGAGCATGACCAAATGATGTCACTAAGTGTGGTAAACTTTGACAACTCACAACACGAGTCACAAATGGTCAGGGTGGAGGGTAATGGTTTGTGAATACTAGTTATCTACTAGCAAGTACAAATACCTTCAATATGTAGTGGCACAATGTGGCTTCAATGCACTGTGACCACCCAAAGTATGCATATGTCACTGACTATGACGAAAGAATTTCACTTCATGTGGTCAACGTTGAAAACGCATAACACGAGTCACAAATGCTCAGAGGGGGAAAAAATGGGTTGGGAACACTAGTTATCAACTGGCAAGTACAAAACCTTCAACAAGGAGTGGCACGGAATTGCTAGCGTGCACAGTGACCAACCAAAGGATACATACGTCACTGACTATGACCGAATAAGTCCACTATGTGTGGTCAACATTGACAACTCATAACATGAGTCACAAATGGTCAGAGGGAGATACAATGGGTTGGGAAGCCTATGTATTGACTATAAAGGACAAATAACTTCAATACGTAGTGGCACGGTGTGGCTAATATGCACACCAAACAACAAAACTAGGCATATGTCACTGATCATGACTAGAGAATTTCAATATGGGTGGTCAACGTTGACCAACCATAACACGAGTCACAAACGGTCAGGAGAGGAAACAATGCTACGATTGTATCGGTTCTCAACTACCAAGTACAATGACCTTCAGTTAGTAGTAGCGCGGTGTGGCTACCATGCACAATGACCGACCAAAGTAGGCATATTTACTGCCTTTGACCAAAGAAATCCGCTGTGTGTGGTCCACGTCGACAACTCATAATACGAGTCACAAATGGTCAGAGGGGGAAACAATGGTTTGGGAACACCACGCATCACATAGCAAGCACAAGGAGCTTCAATACGTTGTGGCATGGTGTGGTGACCATGCACGATGACCAACCAAAGTAGGCATATGTCACTGACCATGACCAAATAATGTCACTAAGTGTGGTGGACTTTGACAACTCACAACACGAGTCACAAATGGTCAGGGTGGAAGGTAATGGTTTGTGAATACTAGTTATCTAATAGCAAGTACAAATACCTTCATTATGTAGTGGCACAACGTGGCTTCAATGCACAGTGACCACCCAAAGTATGCATATGTCACTTACCATGACGAAAGAATTTCACTTCATGTGGTCAACGTTGAAAACTCATAACACGAGTCACAAATGGTCAGAGGGGAAAACAATGGGTTGGGAACACTAGTTATCAACCGGGAAGTACAAAGACCTTCAACAAGCAGTGGCACGGTATGGCTAGCTTGCACAGTGACCAACCAAAGGATGCATACGTCACCGACTATGACCAAATAAGTCCACTATGTGTGGTCAACATTGACACCTCATAACACGAGTCCCAAATGGTCAAAGGGAGAGAAATGGTTTGGGAAGCCTATGTATTGACTATAAAGGACAAAGAACTTCAATACGTAGTGGCATGGTGTGGCTAATATGCACACCAAACAACCAAACTAGGCATATGTCACTGATCATGGACACATAATTTCAATATGGGTGGTCAACGTTGACCAACCATAACACGAGTCACAGACGGTCAGGACAGGAAACAATGCTATGGGAATATTGGTTCTCAACTACCAAGTACAACGACCTTCATTCACTGGTAGCACGGTGTGGCTACCATGTACAATGACCGACCAAAGCAGGCATATGTACTGCATTTCACCAAAGAAATCCGCTGTGTGTGGTCAAAGTTGACAACTCATCATACGAGTCACAAATGGTCAGAGGGGGAAACAATGGTTTGAAAACACCAAGTATCACATAGCAAGCACAATGGGCTTCAATACGTCATGGCACGGTGTGGAGACCATGCACGATGACCAACCAAAGTAGGCATATGTCACTGACCATGACCAAATAATTTCACTAAGTGTGGTAAACTTTGACAACTCACAACACGAGTCATAAATGGTCAGGGCGGAAGGTAATGGTTTGTGAATACTAGTTATCTACTAGCAAGTACAAATACCTTCAATATGTAGTGGCACAATGTGGCCTCAATGCATAGTGACCAACCAAAGTATGCATATGTCAGTAAGCGTGACGAAAAAATTTCACTTCATGTGGTCAATGTTGAAAACGCATAACACGAGTCACAAATGGTCAGAGGGGAAAACAATGGATTGGGGAAACTAGTTATCATCTAACAAGTACAAAGACCTTCAACAAGCAGTGGCACGGTATGGCTAGCGTGCACATTGACCAACCAAAGGATGCATACGTCACTGACTACGACCGAATAAGTCCATTATGTGTGGTCAATATTGACAACTCATAACGCCAGTCCCAGATGGTCAGAGTGAGAGACAATGGTTTCGGAAGCATATGTATTGACTATTAAGGACAAAGTACTTCAATACGTAGTGGCACGGTGTGGCTAATATGCACACCAAACAATCAAACTTGGCATATGTCACTTATTATGGCCACAGAATTTCAATATGGGTGGTCAATGTTGAGCAACCATAACTCGAGTCACAAACGGTAAGAAAGAAAACAATGCTATGAGAATATCGGTTCTCAACTACCAAGTACAATGACCTTCAGTCAGTAGTAGCACATTGTGCCTACCATGCACAATGACCGACCAAAGTAGGCATATGTACTGCCTTTGACCAGAGAATTCCACTGTGTGTGGTCAACGTTGACAACTCATAATACGAGTCATAAATGGTCAGAGGGAGAAACAATGGTTTGGGAATACTTGGTATCGACTAGCAAGTAGAAAGACCTTCGATAAGTGGTGGCACGATATGGCTACCATGCATAATGACCAACCAAAATATTCTTGTGTCATTGAGTTTATCATAAAAAGAGTTTCACTCTGTCTTGTCAAATTTCCTTCTTACGGCTGGTCAATCGCAGCAATGGTTGAGAGGTTATTCAAGCTCGAAGTTGCAAAATTCAAAACTTAGTCTGCGTCAATTGTTTATGAATAAACTGAAATTGTTATCATTCATACTTTTGAAAACTACCATATCATCTTACACCCCCTTTTTTTATGCCCTTTACCCATAGGAACCCTTATAATGTCATTTGGACAACATATGAACACCATGTGAGTTAGCCTAGTGCTTTTAGAGTTGAATTCTGGAGCCATAGGTCCTGGGTTTGAATCCTTGTACGCGCAATATAGAATAGGCTCGCGACCTGGGGGGGGGGGGGGGGGG
>SZWC01011186.1:1563-15312 GCA_023375785.1 Penium margaritaceum | reverse complement strand
AATTTCACTTCATGTGGTCAACGTTGAAAACGCATAACACGAGTCACAAATGGTCAGAGGGGAAAACAATGGGTTGGGAACACTAGTTATCAACTAGCAAGTACAAAGACCTTCAACAAGCAGTGGCACGATATGGCTAGCGTGCACAGTGACCAACCAAAGGATGCATACGTCACTGACTACGACCGAATAAGTCCACTATGTGTGGGCAACATTGACTACTCATAACACGAGTTACAAATGGTCAGAGGGAGAGACAATGGTTTGGTAAGCCTATGTATTGGCTAGAAAGGACAAAGAACTTCAATATTTAGTGGCACGGTGTGACTTATATGCACACAAAACAATCAAACTAGGCATATGTCACTGATCATGACCACAGAATTTCAATATGGGTGGTCAACGTTGACCAACCATATCACGAGTCACAAACGGTTAGGAGAGGAAACAATGCTATGAGAACATCGGTTCTCAACTACCAAGTAGAGAACCTTCAGTCAGTAGTAGCAAGGTGTGGCTACCATGCACAATGACCGACCAAAGTAGGCATATGTACTTCCTTTGACCAAAGAAATCCTCTGTGTGTGGTCAACGTTGACAACTCATAATACGAGTCACAAATGGTCAAAGGGGGAAACAATGGTTTGGGAACACCACAAATCACATAGCTAGCACAAGGGGCTTTAATACGTCGTGGCACGGTGTGGAGACCATGCACGATGACCAACCAAAGTAGGCATATGTCACTGACCATGACCAAATAATGTCACAAAGTGTAGTAAACTTTGACAACTCACCACACGAGTCACAAATGGTCAGGGTGGAAGGTAATGGTTTGTGAATACTAGTTATCTACTAGTAAGTACAGATACCTTCAATATGTGGTGGCACAATGTGGCTTCAATGCACAGTGACCAACCAAAGTATGCATATGTCACTAACCATGACGAACAAATTTTACTTGATGTGGTCAATGTTGAAAACGCATAACACGAGTCACAAATGGTCAGAGGGGAAAATAATGGATTGGGAAGCCTACGTATTGGCTAGAAAGGACACAGAATTTCAATACGTAGTGGCACGGTGTGGCTAATATGCACACTAAATAATCAAACTAGGCATATGTCACAGATCATGACCAGATAATTTCAATATGGGTGGTAAACGTTGACCAACCATAACACGGGTCACAAACGGTCACGAGAGGAAACAATGCTATGAAATTATCGGTTCTCAACTACCAAGTACAACAACCTACAGTCAGCAGTAGCACGGTGTGGCTACCATGCACAATAACCAACCAAAGTGGGCATATGTACTGCCTTTGACCAAGGAATTCCGCTGTGTGTGGTCCACGTTGACAACTCATAATACAAGTCACAACTGGTCAGAGGGGGAAACAATGGTTTGGCAACACCACGAATCACATAGCAAGCACAAGGGGCTTCAATACGTTGTGGCACGGTGTGAAGACCATGCACAATGACCAACCAAAGTAGGCATACGTCACTGACCATGACCAAATAATGTCACTAAGTGTGGTCAACTTTGACAACTCACAACACGAGTCACAAATGATCAGGGTGGAAGGTAATGGTTTGTGAATACTTGTCATCTACTACCAAGTACAAATACCTTGAATATGTAGTGGCACAATGTGGCTTCAATGCACAGTGACCAACCAAAGCATACATATGTCACTGAGCATGACAAAAGAATTTCACTTCATGTGGTCAACGTTGAAAACGCATAACACGAGTCACAAATGGTCAGAGGGGAAAACAATGGATTGAGAACACTAGTTATCAACTACGAAGTACAACGACCTTCAACAAGCAGTGGCACGGTATGGCTAGCGTACACAGTGACCAACCAAAGGATGCATATGTCACTGACTACGACCGAATAAGTCCACTATGTATGGTCAACATTGACAACTCATAACACGAGTCACAAATGGTCGGAGGGAGAGACAATGGTTTGGGAAGCCTATGTCTTGACTAGGAAGGACAAACAAATTCAATACGTAGTGGCACGGTGTGGCTAATATGCACACCAAACAACCAAACTAGGCATATGTCACTGAATGACCACAGAATTTCAATATGGGTGGTCAACATTGACCAACCATAACACGAGTCACAAACATTCAGGTCAGGAAACAATGCTATGGGAATATCGGTTCTCAACTACCAAGTACAATGACCTTCAGGCAGTAGTAGCACGGTGTGGCTACCATGCACAATGACCAACCAAAGAAGGCATATGTACTGCCTTTGACCAAAGAAATCCGCTGTGTGTGGTCAACGTTGACAACTCATAGTACGAGTCACAAATGGTCAGAGGGGGAAACAATGGTTTTGGAACACCAAGTATCACATAGCAAGCACAAGGGGCTTCAATATGTTGTGGCACGGTGTGGAGACCATGCACGATGACCAACCAAAGTAGGCATATTTCACTGAACATGACCAAGTAATGTCACTAAGTGTGGTAAACTTTGACAACTCACAACACGAGTCAAAAATGGTCAGGGTGGACGGCAATGGTTTGTCAATACTAGTTATCTACTAGCAAGTACAAATACCTTCAATATGTAGTGGCACAATGTGGCTTCAATGCACAGTGACCACCCAAAGTATGCATATGTCACTGACCATGACGAAAGA
Organism: Penium margaritaceum; assembly: GCA_023375785.1. Lineage (NCBI taxonomy): Eukaryota > Viridiplantae > Streptophyta > Zygnematophyceae > Desmidiales > Peniaceae > Penium > Penium margaritaceum. Next base: position 12,643 of record SZWC01011186.1, on the reverse strand, counting down.
ATTTCACTTCATGTGGTCAACGTTGAAAACGCATAACACGAGTCACAAATGGTCAGAGGGGAAAACAATGGGTTGGGAACACTAGTTTTCAACTAATAAGTACAAAGACCTTCAACAAGCATTGGCACGGTATGGCTAGCGTGCACGGTGACCAACCAAAGGATGCATACGTCACAGACTACGACCGAATAAGTCCACTATGTGTGGTCAACATTGACAACTCATAACACGAGTCACAAATGGTCAGAGGGAGAGAAAATGGTTTGGGAAGCCTATGTATTGACTAGAAAGGACAACTAACTTCAATACGTAGTGGCACGGTGTGGCTAATATGCACACCAAACAACCAAACTGGGCATATGTGACTGATCATGACCACATAATTTCAATATGGATGGTCAACGTTGACCAACCATAACACGAGTCACAAACGGTCAGGAGAGGAAACAATGCTATGACAATATCCGTTCTCAACTACCAAGTACAATGACCTTTAGTCAATAGTAGCGCGGTGTGGCTACCATGCACAATGACCGACCAAAGTAGGCATATTTCCTGCCTTTGACCACAGAAATCCGCTGTGTGTGGTCCACGTTGACAACTCATAATACGAGGCACAAATGGTCAGAGGGGGAAACAATGGTTTGGGAACACCACGTATCACATAGCAAGCACAAGGGGCTTCAATACGTTGTGGCACGGTGTGGGGACCATGCACGGTGACCAACCAAAGTAGGCATATGTCACTGACCATGACCAAATATTGTCACTAAGTGTGATAACCTTTGACAACTCACAACACGAGTCACAAATGGTCAGGGTGGAAGGTAATGGTTTGTGAATACTAGCTATCTACTAGAAAGTACAAATACCTTCAATATGTAGTGGCACAATGTGGCTTCAATGCACAGTGACCACCCAAAGTATGCATATGTCACTGACCATGACGAAAGAATTTCACTTCATGTGGTCAATGTTGAAAACGCACAACACGAGTCACAAATGGTCAGAGGGGAAAAGAATGGGTTGGGAACACTAGTTATCAACTAGGAAGTACAAAGACGTTCAACAAGCAGTGGCACGGTATGGCTAGCGTGCACATTGACCGACCAAAGGATGCATACGTCACTGACTACGACCGAATAAGTCCACTATGTGTGGTCAACATTGACAACTCATAACACGAGTCACAAATGGTCACAGGGAGATACAATGGTTTGGGAATCCTATGTATTGACTAGAAAGGACAAAGAACTTCAATACGTAGTGGCACGGTGTGGCTAATATGCACACCAAACAACCAAACTAGGTATATGTCACTGATCATGACCACATAGTTTCAATATGGGTGGTCAACGTTGACCAACCATAACACGAGTCACAAACGGTCAGGACAGGAAACAATGCTATGGGAATATCGGTTCTCAACTACCAAGTACAACGACCTTCAGTCAGTAGTAGCACGGTGTGGCTACCATGCACAATGACCAAGCAAATTAGGCATATGTACTGCCTTTGACCAAAGACATCCGCTGTGTGTGGTCAACGTTGACAACTCATAATACGAGTCACAAATGGTCAGAGGGAGAGAGAATGGTTTGGGAAGCCTATGTATTGACTAGAAAGGACAAAGAACTTCATTACGTAGTGGCACGGTGTGGCTAATACGCACACCAAACAACCAAACTAGGTATATGTCACTGATCATGACCACAAAATTTCAATATGGGTGGTCAACGTTGACCAACCATAACACGAGTCACAAACGGTCAGGACAGGAAACAATGCTATGGGAATATCGGTTCTCAACTACCAAGTACAACGACCTTCAGTCAGTAGTAGCACGGTGTGGCTACCATGCACAATGACCAAGCAAATTAGGCATATGTACTGCCTTTGACCAAAGACATCCGCTGTGTGTGGTCAACGTTGACAACTCATAATACGAGTCACAAATGGTCAGAGGGGGAAACAATGGTTTGGGAACACCAAGTATCACATAGCAAACACAAGGGATTTCAATACGATGTGGCACGGTGTGGAGACCATGCACGATGACCAACCAAAGTAGGCATATGTCACTGACCATGACAAAAGAATTTCACTTCATGTGGTGAACGTTGAAAATGCATAACACGAGTCACAAATGGCCAGTGGAAAACAATGGGTTGGGAACACTAGTTATCAACTAGGAAGTACAAAGACCTTCAACAAGCAGTGGCACGGTATGGCTAGCGTGCACAGTGACCAACCAAAGGATGCATACGTCGCTGACTATGACCGAATAAGTTCACTATGTGTGGTCAACATTGACAACTCATAACACGAGTCACAAATGGTCAGAGGGAGAGAGAATGGTTTGGGAAGCCTATGTATTGACTAGAAAGGACAAAGAACTTCAATACGTAGTGGCATGGCGTGGCTAATATGCACACCAAACATCCAAACTAGGCATATGTCACTGATCATGACCACATAATTTCAATATGGGTGGTCAACGTTGACCAACCATAACACAAGTCACAAACGGTCACGACAGGAAACAATGCTATGGGAATATCGGTTCTCAACTACCAAGTACAACGACCTTCATTCAGTAGTAGCACGGTGTGGCTTCCATGTACAATGATCGACCAAAGTAGGCATATGTACTGCCTTTGACCAAAGAAATCCGCTGTGTGTGGTCAACGTTGACAACTCATAATACGAGTCACAAATGGTGAGAGGGGGAAACAATGGTTTGGAAACACCAAGTATCACATAGCAAGCACAAGGGGCTTCAATATGTTGTGGCACGGTGTGGATACCATGCACGATGACCAACCAAATTAGGCATACGTCACTGACCATGACCAAATAATGTCACTAAGTGTGGTAAACTTTGACAACTCACAACACGAGTCACAAATGGTCCGGGTGGAAGGTAATGGTTTGTGAATACTAGTTATCTACTAGCAAGTACAAATACCTTCAATATGTAGTGGCACAATGTTTCCTCAATGCACAGTGACCAACCAATGTATGCATATGTCACTAACCATGACAAACAAATTTCATGTATGTAGTCAATGTTGAAAACACATAACACGAGTCACAAATGGTCAGAGGGGAAAACAATGGATTGGGGACACTAGTTATCAACTAGCACGTACAAAGACCTTTAACAAGCAGTGGCACGGTATGGCTAGCGTGCACAGTGACCAACCAAAGGATGCGTACGTCACTGACTACGACCGAATAAGTCCACTATGTGTGGTCAACATTGACAACTCATAACACGAGTCACAAATGGTCAGAGGGAGAGAAAATGGTTTGGGAAGCCTATGCATTGACTAGAAAGGACAAAGAACTTCAATACGTACACCAAACAACCAAACTAGGCATACGTCACTGATCATGACCACATAATTTCGATATGGGTGGTCAACGTTGACCAACCATAACACGTGTCACAAACGGTCTGGACAGGAAACAATGCTATGGGAATATTGGTTCTCAACTACCAAGTACAACGTACTTCATTCAGTAGTAGCACGGTGTGGCTACCATGTACAATGACCAACCAAAGTAGGCATATGTACTGCCTTTGACCAAAGAAATCCGCTGTGTGTGGTCACCGTTGACAACTCATAATACGATTCACAAATGGTCAGAGGGGGAAACAATGGTTTGGGAACACCAAATATCACATAGGAAGCACAAGGGGCTTCAATACGTTGTGGCACGGTGTGGAGACCATGCACGATGACCAACCAAAGTAGGCATATGTCACTGACCATGACCAAATAAAATCACTTAGTGTGGTAAACTTTGACAACTCACAACACGAGTCACAAATGGCCAGGGTGGAAGGTAATGGTTTGTGAATACTAGTTATCTACTAGCAAGTACAAATACCTTCAATATGTAGTGCCACAATGTGGCCTCAATGCACAGTGACCAACCAAAGTATGCATATGTCACAAACCATGACGAACAAATTTCACGTATGCGGTCAATGTTGAAAACGCATAACACGAGTCAGAACTGGACAGAGGGGAAAACAATGGATTGGGAAGCGGACCGTTGAAGAAAGCTCCACCACTATCCACCACCAAGCGCAGCAAACAAATCCAAACCAACACAGAAATCCGTCAGCCTGTTGACCTGGAGCAGCTCGTGCACATCCAGCGGAGCGTCGCCCAAGCAATGGAGCTGCTCCTGGCCGTATCCCGCAACGTCCCAGTGCCTGTCGGATCAGTCCCGACCCAACTTCAACCCCTCGTTGAAGGCGCTGATGCCGCATTACAACACACGCAGAGGATTGAAGGAGACACAGTGGTGACTACGGTAAAACAGAAGGCAGGTGGGGTGGTGATTTCCGAGCTCAGCGAGTCACCACCACCTGACGAGGACCAGCCAATCATGAAGGGGCGGGGCCTGCTGCGACTCCCCGAGGCAGCACCGGAACAAAAGGCAGAACCAGATGCAGGTAAAGTTTGCGGAGCACGAATTCGACGGCATGGAGCAGTGCACAAAACTAAACTGCGGAGTCAATGGGATGAAGGGGAACTCCGCGCGGTAGGGATTCTCCACATCTTCCCCGCCCCGGACAGCTGGGACAGGGAGCCTCCTGTCTATGACGAGAAGAACCAACGGCGCCTGCAGGCCATGAAAGCGGAGCAAGATGCGAGGCAAGCCCAGGGGCTGCCGGCATTGGAAAAGGAGAAGACGAGGAAGCAGGGAGAAGCTGCCGTGGGAAAAGCGGTGAAGGAGAAGCCTGCCGAGACACAGGACTGGAGGATCTGGCAAGCCGCGCACATCCTGCTCCGCGCCACAACGAAGGAACAGCAAGGCCCTGGGGGCACGGATGGGGGTAGAATATGACTGGAGGAAGAAGGATGATCTGGCCATCACCTGCGAACAGTACGCATGGGAAGGTGGCCATTTGTGGTAGACCAAGCCACAGGTCTTGTAAGTGCCCCCACCCACCATGCAATGAGCGGTGCTCAAAGCATACCACCATCACCACCACATTGGCGTCCAGGCACTGAAGGAGCACCTCACCCCCATCCTGCACATACCAAACCTCCTGGCGGTTGTGAAAGACGTGGTGGAACACTGTGCGCCATGTGAGCGCCACCGCAAGAAAACGCCACGGGACATGCCCCTCTTCCTGCCCTCCCACATCGGCGAACCATTGGACCGCATCATCATTGACTTCCATGGACCTCGTCCTCGCCGCGCCCAAGGAGAGCGGTACTGGATTGCAGTGGTAGATCATTTCACCAAATATATGTGGGTCCGGGCCGTTCCAGACAAGTCCTCTGAGCACGCAGCGTGCTTCATACAAGAAGAGGTGTTCTACGAATTTGGGGGATGTCGCGTGGTGCACAATGACAACGGCACCGAATTCGCATGAGCGTTCCACGAGGAGCTCACGGAGTGAGGAGTACAACATGTGCATTCTGGATGGTACCGACCTCAATCCCAAGGCCATGTCAAGCGGCTGCACGAGACTCTGGAGCGGGCAGTGGGCACCGCGGAGGCCAAAGATTGGGGGGAGACCCTCAAAAAGACCGCCCACTTCATCAACATTACCCCTAGCCTTGCCACCACATTCTCGCCGCATGCCCTCCTCTTCGTGCAGCCTCCCCGCGCGGCACTCGGCATGCCGCAGCCCCCACTACTGCTGCCGTTGGACCCGGAGCAGCAGCAAGATGGCTGCTCAGAGAAGGAGTGGGAGCTGGCAAGGGATAAGGAAGTGCAGGAGTGGTACCGGGCGCGATGCCAGAAGACCGCCGCGGTGAGGGCAGAGGCACGACTCCGAGCCTCGGTTTCGGCTTGGCACGGATGTGATGCCGCCAACCGATGCCTCAACCACGGAGCAATTGAGGAAGGGAACCTGGTGTACCTCCGCCCCTTCCCAGGCGCAAGGCGTGAAACAGAAGAGGCGCGGCAAGTGTACCGCGTGGCCGCGGCGGACGCGGGATGAGTGTGGCTGGAAGGGCCAGACGGATTCACTGAACGGAGTTACCTTGCGACAGAGTTTGTTTTGCTGTCCCCGGCCTGGCAAACGCACATACCCGGCACGGGTGGAGAGCTCCCTCCGCTGGAGGCGCGCAAGGGATCAAGGGGGTGGCGCGCGAAGGAGGTGCAAGAGCAGTGCAAGACCCAGGTGTCGGAACAGGAGGAAGTGTGGAGTCAGGAACCTCAAGAGGAACCGACGGACGGCTTTGACGTGCACGAGGTCTCCGCGGAAGAAGGACATACGGCACAAGAACAGCAAGCGCAAAGATTAAGGTGCCTGCAGCAGCAAGCACCGCAGGAGGAGCAGGAGCAGCAGGAGCCGCGAGAACAACAGGAGCAACAAGAACAGCAACAATCAAGATCACAACAGAAAGGTGGCGGAGAAATGACCCTACAAGGGGTCATCGACGCTCCACAGAAGAATGTCCCTATGAGCCCCCGCGCCCTGGCTGCCTACACGGGACCTTTCGCAGTCTGTGGGGAAAACTTGCCCAAGGAGAAGCTCCTGAAAGTCATCTTCTACGTTTGCGGCCAGCCTGTGCACCAGGGGCTGGCCAAGAGCTGCATTGGTTCGAACCGCACCTGTCTGCGGTGCATGAGTGAAGGCCAGGGGAAGGAAGCAGAGTAGAAAAAGGAAGGAGGCGGCGGAGCCGACCCAGACTCTGGGGGAGAAAAGGCGCATGGCGCATAAGACCCCGATGAGGAGGAAGAAGAAGAGGAGGAGGAGGCAGCGGGGGCGCGGCAAGGGCCTCGCATGGCAACAGGAGCCACCATGCGACAATGGCAAGAGGAAGGTCCGATGGCAGCGGCGGAGCAGGCCCAGAAAGAAAAGGCACGCCAGACGTGTGCCCAGTGCAGGCACCGCTAGGGCAGACGGGTGCAGGACTGTGAAGGATGCCACCGAAGGATATGCGACAAGTGCCTGGAGCAGCCGCAGAACGCAAAGGGAGAGCCGAGCGGATCAAAAACATGTCGGAAGTGCCGCCAAGAGACCGAGTGCAAGCACGGGACCCGGAAGCCGCCCCGTGTCACCGCAAAAGGAGAGGAGGTGGATTCGGAAGATGAGGAAGAGCAGGACCCGCCTGCACCTGCCGCAGAAAACTGCCCCACCTGCATAAAGGCTGTCCGCACGGGGGAGCTGCACCCAGTGTGGCCGGATGGCTCATCAGGGCTGTCTGGTGACGGGCAGCTCGGTATGGGCAGGGCAGTGTCAAAGATGTGTTGGGGCGGAAATCGTGGAAGAGGGGGCTTCACTGTCCTACGCCACTAAAACCTTGGCCCCACTCTGCGAAGGGTGTGAAACAAAGCCGACCGAGTTTGGCGAACCCTGTGGCATGTGTCGGACCATGTGCCACCTGCGGTCTGTCAAGCGCGGGAAGGAGGGAATCTGGACCTGCAGCAACTGTGGCAACAAATCGCGGAGGATGAAATGGGAGTTCTCCAACAAGCGCATCTGCACGGGAGACGACTGCTTTGGACGGCTTGAGGGGTCAGTCTACCGGTGCGAGCACTGCGGAGGCCTTCCACATGAATCCAGCGCCAAGGAGGTGGGACGGAGCAGCGAAGGCAAACGGATCTACCGATGCTCAAGCTGCCAAAAGTACGAGCGTGCACCACATTGCTCCTCATGCAAGAACTTGGTCAGCGCACCCACGATCGGAGCGTGGTGTGAAGGATGCCGGCTATTCGTCCATGACGAGTGCGCGGTGAAGCTCAAGCGGAGGGGAGGAACAGTGGAAAAATACCGCAGGCCGTGCCAGGAGCGGGGTCGCCCCAAGCCCCATAAGCACTTCACGCAGAAAGCGCGCTGAGAGACTCTGAGACGGAGTCTCGAAAAAGGGGGTGTTGGGGGCATCAATGTCACGCACAACTCTGCCGCAGCTCCGCAGAAGAGGTGACCTGCGGAATGGGGACCGAGGAGGCAGAGGGTCCGCGCGCAGAATGCTGGCTCCCGCGGATGCGGTTGTGCGAGGGGGAGCGCGGATCCGGGGGAGGCAAGGGTCGGGACATCGATGGAAGGGGCCGCTGCAGGCTAATAATTGTCTGCGGCGGTTCTTCTTAGTCGAAGAAAGTGTTGTAAGGCGGGAAGCCGTAGAGGGAAGAGTCGTGGTGTGAAGGGAACTGGGACAAGTTGCAGCAGGATCCGCGGCCACCGACAAAGCACAGGCATGACAGCGGAGGAATTGAGCAATCAGAGGAGAACATGACCAATCACCATGAGCCACCAAGCATCAATCACGGAGGAGTCCCGGGAGACGCACCGCGGAGGACGAAGATTCAAGGAAGAACACCAAGAACCGCGTGCACGAGCCACAGATGAAAGATGTCACCAGCAGAAGATAGAGCATGGCTGTGTGTGTGTGTGTGGGTCGGACAAGACCCGCGGAGCGTAGCCGCGCCGCATGGAGTCCGTGTAGAAGGAAGAAGGGTGATGTGAGAGGGATGAGACCGATGGTGTGTAGACACGCCGTGCGGTGTCCCAAGTAGAAAAAGGACCCCGCTAGCAGTAGCAAGACCGCGACTCAGACTTGCTTGCTATCTAAAGCATTTCATTTATTTCGCAATCGGCTTCATCAAAGACATTTGCCTACTCTCACTCCTGTGCTCCACCCATTGCCCTCTTGCCCTCCGTTGCTCTCGGAGTCCGGTACACGGACTATGGGAGTGAGTGCGTGAAGAGCCAAACGTCTGAGTGTGGAGAGCTGTCGGCGGTGTCCCTTGCTTACACACGTCCGCAGAACGAGGATTCCGCGCAGAGGAGTCGGACGCCACGAGGTGGTGGACTCCCGTGTGGGAAGAAGTGGACTGCAGAGCGTCACTCATTGGTGAGGTACCTGCGCAGATAGTCTAGACCTGTGGTCCGCAGAATAGGCTGAGTAGTGGAAATCTGCCATTGCTTAATACTACACCCTAGTGAAACGCAGAGCATCACTTGTCGGTAAAGTGCCTGCACAGGAGGAAAGAAACCTCTGGCCCGCGGAATAGCTCCAGCAGTAAAGTGACAATTCGCTCGCTGCATGACTCTGACTAGTAATGTTGAATTGCATGATCTGCAGAGAGCCGCGGAGAGCAGCCGTCCACGGAAGTATTAGTGACGCGGCAAAATTGGGGGTATCATGTGGACAACGTTGAAAACGCACAACACGAGTCATAAATGGTCAGAGGGGAAAACAATGGGTTGGGAACACTAGTTATCAACTAGGAAGTACAAAGACCTTCAACAAGCAGTGGCACGGTATGGCTAGGGTGCAGAGTGACCAACCAAAGGATGCATACGTCACTGACTACGACCGAATAAGTCCATTATGTGTGGTCAACATTGACAACTCATAACACGAGTCACAAATGGTCAGAGGGAGAGAAAACGGTTTGGGAGGCCTCTGTATTGACTAGAAAGGAAAAATAACTTTAATACACAATGGCACGGTGTGGCTAATTTGCACACCAAAAAACCAATCTAGGCATATGTCACTGATCATGACCAAATAATTTCAATATGGGTGGTCAACGTTGACCAACCATAACACGAGTCACAAACGGTCAGGACAGGAAACAATGCTATGGGATTATCAGTTCTCAAGTACCAAGTACAACGACCTTCATTCAGTAGTAGCACGGTGTGGCTACCATGTACAATGACCGACCAAAGGAGGCATATGTACAGCCTTTGACCAAAGAAATCCGCTGTGTGTGGTGAACGTTGACAACCCATAATACGACTCACAAATGGGCAGAGGGGGAAACAATGGTTTGGGAACACCAAGTATCACATAGCAAGCACAAGGGGCTTCAATACGTTGTGGCACGGTGTGGACACCATTCACGATGACCAACCAAAGTAGGCATATGTCACAGACAATGACCAAATAATGTCACTAAGTGTGGTAAACTTTGACAACTCACAACACGAGTCACAAATGGTCAGGGTGGAAGGTAATGGTTTGTGAATACAAGTTATCTACTAGCAAGTACAAATACATTCAATGTGTAGTGGCACAATGTGGCTTCAATGCACAGTAACGAACCAAAGTATGCATATGTCACTAACCATGACGAACAATTTTCACTTCATGTGGTCAACGTTGAAAACGCATAACACAAGTCACAAATCATCAGAGGGGAAAACAATGGATTGGAAAGCCTATGTATTGGCTAGAAAGGACAAAGAACTTCAATGGTTAGTGGCACGGTGTGGCTAATATGCACACCAAACAATCGAACTAGGCATATTTCACTGATAATGACTAGAGAATTTCAATATGGGTGGTCAACGTTGACCAACCATAACACGAGTCACAAACGGTCAGGAGAGGGAACAATGCTATGAGAATATCGGTTCTCAACTACCAAGTACAATGACCTTCAATCAGTAGTAGCGCGGTCTGGCTACCATGCACAATGACCGACAGAAGTAGGCATATTTACTGCCATTGACCAAAGAAATCCGCTGTGTGTGGTCCACGTTGACAACTCATAATACGAGTCACAAATGGTCAGACGGGGAAACAATGGTTTGGGAACACCACGTATCACAAAGCAAGCACAAGGGGGTTCAATACGTTGTAGCACGGTGTGGGGACCATGCAAGATGACCAACCAAAGTAGGCATATGTCACTGACCATGAGAAAATAATGTCACTAAGTGTGGTAAACTTTGAGAACTCACGACACGAGTCACAAATGGTCAGGGTGAAAGGCAATGGTTTGTGAATACTAGTTATCTACTAGCAAGTACAAATACCTTCAATATGTAGTGGCACAGTGTGGCTTCAATGCATAGTGACCACCCAAAGTATGCATATGTCACTGACCATGACGAAAGAATTTCACTTCATGTGGTCAACGCTGAAAACGCATAACACGCGTCACAAATGGTCAGAGGGGAAAACAATGGGTTGGGAACACTAGTTATTAACTAGGAAGTACAAAGACCTTCAACAAGCAGTGGCACGGTATGGCTAGCGTGCACACTAACCGACCAAAGGATGCATACGTCACAGACTACGACCGAATAAGTCCACTATGTGTGGTCAACATTGACAACTCATAACACGAGTCACAAATGGTCAGA
>SZWC01011185.1:53690-68812 GCA_023375785.1 Penium margaritaceum | reverse complement strand
GACTCGCCTCGACTCGCCTCGACTCGCCTCAACTCGCCTCGACTCGCCTCGACTCGCCTCGACTCGCCTCGACTCGCCTCGACTCGCCTCGACTCGCCTCGACTCGCCTCGACTCGTCTCGACTCACCTCGACCCAACCCTGCTCAACCCAACCTAAACAAACTCAACTCGAGTCGGGGAGGAGAGTCGCCCATGAACGCACGCAGATGATCGGCGACTCTTGCCCCAACCAACAGTGACGAGCCGTATGGGATTGTCGTGTTCCCGACTCTTGCCAGAGTATTCCAGACATTCTTCCTCTCCAAAGCAGAATGATAACTTTTAAGTCGCTTTGAAAAGCTACTTAAAAACTATAATCCGACTCTTGCCAGAGTATTCCAGACATTCTTTCTCTCCAAAGCCCACACAGCGCAGCCCAGCTCACCTTCCACCACTCCCCCACGCACGACGTGGCACAGAGCAGCACCGCCCACAGTGGTGCAGAGTGCCCTGCCAGTGAGGCGGACCCCTGCGATATCGGGTGACCAGCCAGTGAACGTGCAAACATAAGAGTAAAAAAGGGGGAAGAAAAAAGAAAAAAAGAGCCATGCAAGCAAAAAAACCCACGAAAGTGACCTTCTGTGCAACAGACACAATCCCCTACGCAGCTTACCCTGCGCGCCACCGTACGCGACGTAGCACAGCGCGGCACCGGCCACTGTGGAGTAGAGCGACTTGGCTGTGGGGCCCGGCATCAGCGCGGTNCCAGCCCGTGAACGTGCAAACATAAGACAAAAAAAGGGGGAAGAAAAAAGAAAAAAAGAGCCATGCGAGCAAAAAAACCCACGAAAGTGACCTTCTGTGCAACAGACACAATCCCCTACGCAGCTTACCCTGCGCGCCACCGTACGCGACGTAGCACAGCGCGGCACCGGCCACTGTGGAGTAGAGCGACTTGGCTGTGGGGCCCGGCATCAGCGCGGTTAGCGACGCCACGGGGACGGAGGAGGAGAGAGCCACCAGAAAGATTATCACTTCGAGCGACACTCCCAGCTTCTCTGCGACGTCTCGGAAGAGTGACGTCAGCTGTGACGGCCAATCCGATTGCTGTTGCATGCCATCCATCAGGGCTGCACTGCTGCTGCTGCTGCTCCTGCTGCTGTCGTCGATGCGGCGCTGCTGATTCAGATGCTGGTACAGCCACCGATGCTGATGCTGCTGCTGCTGCTGCTGCTCATGCTCCTGCTGCTGCTGCTGCTGCTGCCGCCGCCGCCGCTGCTGCTGCTGCCGCCGCTGCTGCTGCTGCTGTCGCTAGACTGCTGAAGCTCTTGCTGCTACTGCTGCGGCCGCCGCCGCTGCTGCGATTGCTGCTGCTGTGATCCTGTCCTGCTTCTGCTGCGACTGCTACTGGCGCTGCTGCTGCTGCTGTTGCTGTTGCTCTTACTCCTGCCGGCGCCGCTGCCACTACGAGGGGGGCAGATCAAACAGCGGCCGGTCCTGGGCCGGCTGAAGACGGCTTCCTCAAGCCGTTCTCCAAAAAGTCTGACGAGTAGTGGTGCGTTTCGTTGGCACAGATCTAGGCCGCTGATGGGCAAGCCGAAGAGATTTCCACACTTGATCTCCAGTGCTTGAATCGCGTAGCGGCAATGCGCAGCAAGGGACGTTGGCTTGCCCAGCGTAACGAGTGCCCGTATCCGTGGCACCAAATCGACCGAGGGCGAGTGTGGCTGCAATCGTTCCACTCGAAGGTCGACGACGCCGCCGCGGTGAAGGGCGACGACGGCGAGGACGACGACACACGCCGGCCCGAAGCCAAAAGCGCTGGGCTCGCGAAGACCGACCGAGGGGAAGCCCGAGGAATGAGCGAAAAAGTTTTTCAGTCGACAATTTGGCTTTGGCTTTGGCGACAGGCCAAAGAACAGAGCTCTCATCGGACGCAAAGCTGTTTCTTTTGTCAGCAACCCTGGTCCACGTCAGACGCAAAGCAAGTCGTATTTTTTCCAAAACGCTTTGCAAAGCGTTTAAGAAAAATATACAACCTGATGCAAAGCGTGCTTTGTGTTGGCGACCCCGGTCCGCATCGCACGCCAAGCACGGCAGACGCTCGTTGCGAAGACGAAGCGGCTGTGCGCCGACGGATGGCGCTGGCCGTCTCAGATGCGTCTCTGCCTTATTTTTCAAGAACAGTTTCTACAGCTTGTGGCCCTCGTTGCCCCGACCATCCCGCGGCTCCAAAAAGAACGGAAAACGCGCGGAAAAGCCAAGACGACAGCTGGTCGGAGCCGATCGATTGCGTTCGAAGATGCACCTTGTGTTGTTTCCATTTGCTGTCACCTTTTGGGAAAGGGAGGGTCGAGACACGCCTTGATACTGCACCCAGTAACCCAAATTCCAGCATGCATAGCCTAAGGTGTTTCTACAAAATTTGGAAGCTAGGCTTCAGGCATAGACCAATTTATAATTTCCCATTTCCTGATTTTAATATGTGAGAGGTCACACAGACGCTTTTGTGATGGCGACCGACGATGAGTCACAAACATCGCCGCGTATAGTCATGTCTCTTGACGATGCTGAACGCATTACTTAGGTGATTTCAGGTGCACTACACTGCCGCATGCATCACCCGCCGTGCTTTGCGGCACGTATTGATGATGTGTACTTGCCAGTTCTCATCTCTCTCTACACTGCAAAGTTATTGGAACTTATGAGACATTGCGCGTCTCCCTAGCTTGACTCTTGCGGTTTCTTCTACCAGATTTCTTGCGAGTGCGCCAGCTGACTAGACAATGTTGCCACATCAGTAGCATAAAGTATAGGAAGCTTCTTAGCAATTTCTCACCACCGAGTCTATAGTGGTTGTCAATTTTGCTACGACGAAGACAGTGACCGAGGCTACGGCAAAAATGGTGTGCGAGGTTGCGGCAGATGCTATGGCTATACTAGTAGTAGGGGTGGTGGTTTTGGCTGAGAAAATTCTAAGAAGCTTCCTACCTATGCTGCCGTTAAATTTGTGCCGATATCCAATCATGTAAGCACGTGCAAGGATCACCAAGGGTTAGGCTAGGGACATGTGCAAAGTCTCATAAGCTCCAATAGCTTACTAATGTAGAGAGAAATGACAATTGAGAAGCGCCCTGCGTAGATACCTGCCACAATGCACAGCAGACGACGCATACAACAGTTCCAGTTTGGCTTAAAACTGGCACAAAACCACTATCTTGGCCAGAAATCTGTTCACGGGCATCCAATAGAATCACTGTGTGAATCCACATATACAAAATCTTGAACCGAACGCTGCGAGTGGTCACGGGTACAAGGCTAGTACTAATTAGTGGACACTGACTGCAAATCATGCAAATGCAACTCAAGGCCCAATCCACTGAGAAACATTTTAGCAGTGAGACATTACTCGTCGATGTTTATGCAACACCTGAGTCTGCATTATGGATTTATATAGAAGCATGGACACGGCCAAGTTGTTGCAATGAACTTCACAAAGTGACGAGGACGATGCACATCACAACACTCCCCCATGACCCAATGGTACACCCGTCCATACATGTGCGGTATTGACACAAGTACACAATGAGATGCTCCAAACACAATACAAACACATCCCAATATGAGCCATCCTGAGAAAAAGGTTGAAGTCTGAGATATCAAATGACCTCCATGAACGTTTTGCATGCCAATGCCATGGTCAAGAAGTTAGCATGCTCGTTGTTCTTGATGGCTAAGATGACGAAGATCACAAGTTGCTCCTTACGATCACATACAAATTGATGCTCAACTGTAATTTACATTGTGCATGCATGAAACAAATCGGTGTTCTTTGCAATGGGAAGAGCACTCTGGTTGTCACAGTGTAGAATAATGTAAGGCGTAGGCTCAGTCAACTTCCATAATAGACCTTGCACCCACACCACCTTTGTAGCCCCAGCCTCAAGGACAACATACTCAGCCTTTCATGAGCTACGTGCGATACAACCCTACTTGCTATTGCACCACAACACAATCGTGCCACCCAACAAGAACACATAGCGAGTCCGACTACACCCATCAATGTGGCAAACCCAATCACTCTCCAAGGAGCCATTCATTACCACCAAACAGCTTCGTCGAAAGCAGAGTCCAAGGTACGGTGTACAAACTATGTACCGTACCACTCCCACATCTGTTTGAAGGGCTTTCATACGAGGAAACTTCAAGAACTTTGCAAGAAGGTTGACAAAGAAGGAACACTTGGGTTGTATGGTCATGGCCAAGTACATCAAAGAGTCATGAGGCGCAATTACAAGATCATGTGAATTGTCTCTCCCAGTTGTGTTGCATCATCCACCTTGACGACATCCTTCCTATGAGGTGTGATGGGGGTGGAGGCTGTTAGAACTGCACCAAGGAGGTTAGCAAACCGCTTCCTCACAATGCGGGGGTAATGTGCATGATGTAGAGTGCTCGCCCGTGAAAGTAACACATGATCTCCATACCAAGGAAAACAGTCACAGGACTAAGGTCTTTCATTGTATTGGCAGCCTGAAGGATTTCCTTGGCCTCCTTCACAGGCTCCATTGAAGGTGACACGATGAGGAGGTTGTCCACATAGACCACGATGGTTATGAAGCTCTCAGCTGTCCGTCTAAGAAAGAGGGACATGTCAATGTCCGTATGCACATGACTGGCATGTGTCGGTGTGCTGATGATCTCCTACTTTGAGCATCACGGTCAATGCTTCCGGCCATGCATGGCCTTGTGCAAGTGGTAGACCTTGTCACTCACCTCAAAGTCATGTGGTTGGACCATGCATGTCTTCTCCTCAAGGGTACCATGGAGGAACAAGCTGTTTACATCAATCTCGTATAGCTCCTAGGTATTGTGAGCAACAACGTGGCGAATGGTGATGATGCAACCGACGGGTGCAAAAGTGGTAGCGAAATGCCCACCCTCAACCTGTGAGAGCCCTTTGGCTGTTAAGCAAACCTTGTAATGATCCGGTGTGCCATCAAGCTTCACCTTCTTGCAAAAGACCCACTTGGCCTTTATAGCCATCCGCCTAGGCGGGAGGTCAACACGCTCATTGTGATCAGAAAGGTTCTCAAGTTATCCCCACAGGTAGCATGCCATAGTTTTGTATCATAAGCGAAGAGTGCCTATTTCAATGTTTGTGAGTTAAGTACCATGAAGGGAGAGTTACGGGTGGCTAAGACACATATCTCCGGGCTCGGCCTGACCACCACAAGGTCGCCTCCAACATGACAAGCGACCAAGAACTCTCTGAAGACCAATTTTGGACTGACAGGGCATGCTTGGTGTGCCACAGTGTAGTTTCCATAGATGCTTAGGCCAAGAGCCTTTGTGTCAGGCTGGCCACTCTCAACACTATGTGTGGGGTTTGTGGGTGCCGAGCCGAATGTCCGCTAAGCCCTGTAGACTAGTGGTTGAAGACGACCACTGGGCTCACAGGAGTAGCCCGCAGCTGAGGTGCTCACAGCAAGCGGTTGGTCTATAAGCGCAGGAGCTATAGGCTTGAAGGGAAGGGGAGAGAATGTAGGGTGATCATGGACAGGTGCTGGCTTGCATGCGGGGGAAGCAGGTGTAGGCAGAATACCAAGGCTAACTAGGGATAGTACTACTGGTACGAGATCATGTGTGTCAGACCACAATGGCATATGCACAGAAGTAAATGTACCAGATGGGGTGACAATTTCACTAGATTAGGTGTGGCAGATGAGATCGGCATTGGCTCGGAGTAGGTGTGCCAGAGGGGAATGATACTTGAACGGGACCTAGTGCGCCATAATGGATTGGCACTTGCATGGGAGAACGTGTGCCGGAGGAGACTGGCACTGGAGTAGGAGCAGGTGTGCCTTACATTATTGACACTAGCACAAGAGCAGGTGTGCAGAGAAGAACTGACAATGGCAAGAAAGCAGGTGCTCCAGAGGGAACCAATTAGGACAATGGACTGACAACCAAAGTGGCCGAATGGTTGTCAACTCGAGACTATAGTGCAAGGAAGCTTGGATTGACCCACTTGTAGGTCTAGACTCCCCCATCCATCTGGAAGCCACATAAGTGGGAACGTGGTTGGCGGCCGACGAAAAAATGCTAGACAGGTTATGGTAGGTGAGAACTCAAAGAAGAGAACGTATTGAGACTCGACGAAACGGTGGCGCGTGGGGTCCCAAAAGCAGCAAGTTTTTTACGGCAGGTGAATGCAGAGGGAGGAATGCATCCAACCTCAAGGTGAGAGCTTAGATCTTTGCTAGCCATTGGTGTACCAAATGTAAGTAAGGGAGCCTAGATGTGACCAAGATGAAGGTCAGCACGATGGCCAAACCATAGCTCACACTGTGTGACATGGTGTGGAAGAGGACCGCGCGATAGGTGGTTCCTGTTGGCCTGAGGGTGAGTGTGGACCCTGGAGGGTCCCTAGCAGTGGCTGTTTCACACCACCAACTGTTTTTGGAGAGACTGAAACTGTGGAGGCAACTGGTTCCAAGGATGGAAAAATACTGGTCAGAGATTGAGGCAATATTTTTGGCCTCAAATGACTGGGAATGAAAACTTTTATCAAGGCTCACAAGCAGTGGCATTTTATAGCCACTGATCTAAGCTTTCCAGAACACCAAAGCATGCCAGATTTGTAGCTTCCTAGCAGATTCTATGGCTTCTAGAGTGCTCCTTGGTAGGCTGTCCTTTTCCCACCTAGGAAGGCATCCCTTCCCTCCTCTAGAAGCTTCTGCCCCTTCCTAGATTCCTCAGCTTGATTCTAGTAGGAGGGAAGGTGTCCAGAAGACCAAGACACCTCTAGATGTCTTGTAGGACAAGTCACCCCTTCTAGAAGGTGTGCCACCTTCCTGGACCCTCACCTGGCCTTCTAGAAACTTAAAGAGGAACTCTAGTGGTTGAGCTAGCTTCCTAGCATCTATTTTCCACCTCCCTTGAGGCAAGGCAGAATTTCATCTTGTGGGACTTGAACCCAGGCCCCTGCCTCTAGAGGTGGACACCATTAACCACGAAGCCACCTTGGCTTGTCTTTTTGGTGTTCCTTTTTGGAGTCACTCCTGCCATGGTGAGGAGCATCACTCCAACAATCTCCCCCTTGCGCATCACCCATGGCAGTCATCCATTCTCAACCTACAACTGAAGAGCCTTTCTCATAATGAGAGGCGTGCTCATACTTTATTGCTCCCTCCCACTCAGCCGCATCCTTTTTGTGCAGTGCCTCCTTGAGGCTCCTCTTGCGCGAATCCAGTCCAAATGCCTTTGTCGGCATCGTATCTCTTTGTCCTTCTTCGTACACGGCTGCTCACTCGGGGCGGTTGAGGCGGTTGTTTTTGTTGCTGTCGCCTTTCGGCGCCATCCTCTCCAAGCGCCTGCTCCCCCTCTCTTGGAGACCTTGGAGACATTGGTCGACTCCCCACCTCCACGTCCATCTCCGGTGCTTCGGATTCCTCATCCGAACTGGCCGGAATAAAATCTGCCACTCGCCCATCCCTTAGGCGATCCTCTCCGGCTGGTGCTGTTGCGAGGACGTCACATTCATGCACGTCCTCCGGTGTCTCCCCCTCAAGGAGTGGCAACCACTCCCCCCTCTTGGAGAGACCCGCCTCCTCGTCTGTCCAACGGCTTTTCTCGTCGAACGTGATGTTGCAGCTCCCAACAATTTGCTGCCTCCTTGGGTCAAAGAGCCGGTACGCCTTGCTTCCGCTCTCATATGCAAGGAAAATACACCGGCGGGTATGAGGGTCCAGCTTGCTCCGTCCCTCACGTGCCTGCACCATTGCATGTGCAACACAGCCAAACGTGCGGAGGTGACCCACCGCCGGCTTCCTCCCGCTCCACACCTCTTGTGGCGTCTTCCACGCATTGCACTCCTTGTCCTTCAGCGGCTTGGTCGGCATGAGATTCATGATGTACGCTGCTGTCCTTGCCGCCTCCGCCCAATACCATTGTGTAAGGCCGGCGTTGCTCAACATGGATCACACCATATTAAGGATTGTGCGATTCGCTCTCTCTGCAACACCATTCTGTTGTGGGAAGTGTGGAGTTGTTTTCTTCCACTCAATCCCCTTGCTCTTCATCCACCCAAGGCACCCCGTATATTCACCGCCGTTGTAACTCCGGAACGCCTTCACCTTCAACTCTGTTTGCCGCTCCACATCTGCCACAAACTCTTGCATACACGCAAGAACCTCACTCTTCCGCTTCATTGGGTAGAGGTAGAGTTTCCGGCTGTGGTCATCGATGAAGGTGAGGAAGTAGCGAGCTCTGCCGATGGAGCTCTCAAGCGGTCCACACACATCTGTGTGTACCACGGCCAGTTTTGCCAATGCACCCGTCCCCTTTGCGACAAACGGTTACCGAGTTGATTTGCCAATGATGCATGGCTCACACACGGTCTCCTTGGTTCCATCAAGGCTGCTGATTTGGAGACCCCGCACCACTTCCATCTTAGCCATCTCCTTCACGGTTGATGGAGAAATGTGGCAGAGTCGGCGATGCCATAGGTCCAGGTCTCCTCCGTCCTTCATTGCAAGATTGGCGACGTTGGACCCCACCCGGCTGCTGAGGATCTTCGCGCGTAGCAGGTACAAGTCCTCCTCCCTCTTGGCACGCGCAATCACCTCACCTTTGCCCTCTTTGCGGATGACGGCCTCCTTCTTTGTGAAGAGCACCTCAAGTCCCTTGTCGGTAAGGCGGCTGAAGGAGAGCAAGTTTTCCCCAAAGTTGGGCATATGCAGCACATCGTAGATTGTGCTCGTGACAGGTTTGCCATCCACAATTGACTCAATGCGGACGTTACCCTCACCGGCGGCCACCTCTGTTTTTCCATTGGCCACCATCATGCGTCTCTCCGAGGCGCCGTAGGTGACAAATGCCACCCTGTTGCATTGCGTGTGGCAGCCTGATCCGGAGTCGATGACGGCAACTCCCGGATCCTTCAAGTTGGTGGAGTTGTATGCCATAAGGGCGTGCTCATCTTTCTTCCCGCCCCGCTGCGACCGATCTGTTTTCTTCTTGGGATAGTTGCGCGCGTAGTGGCCCTCCTTGCCACAGTTGAAGCACTCCCCCTTCTTGTCACCCTTGTTGGTGCCCTGTTTGGCACCCTTCCAGTTGTCGCCTCGGCCTCCACTTTGAGGATGAACCGTGTAAGCTGAAGTTGATGCCGATGCACTCTCTCGACCTCCACGTCGCATCCATTCATTACGCACGTACTCAGCAACCTTCGGGTACTTTAGCTCGTTGGAAGGCCAGCCACCAAGGACTGTGATCATAGGACTCCAACTGTCCGGCAAGGCCAGAAGGAGGATCATAGCTTGCAACTGAGAGTCGACCTCCCAACCAGTGGCCAAGCACTCCGCTGCGAGCGACTCAATCTGCTGCATGATCTCCATGATGTTGTCGCCCTCGTTGGCTCGGAGGGTGACGAGCCATTTGAAGATGAAGAGCTGATTGGCAAGGGTGCTTGACTGGTAGATGGAGCAGAGTTTTGACCAGGCGTCTGCGGCCAGGGTGCATCCTTGGATGTGCCCAAGTTGTGGTGGACATAACGCGGACACAAGGAGCGCCAACGCCTTTTTGTTGCGCTTCTTGTATGCCTCCTTCACCTCAGCCGTTGCAGTCTCCGGCTGAGCAGTCTCATCACCTTTTACGAGCTCAAGCAGTCCCTTGTCGTCAAGGAAGACCTCAAACTGCCACCTCCACAAGGCAAAGCCTGTCCCATCAAACTTAAGGACAGCGCGGCTGCTCTTTTGCTCGCTGGTTGCCATGTCTTGCTGTTGGAAGCGTGAAATCAAGCTGACTTTGAACCCCTTAGAGGCGTGGGCCCATAACCCTTTGTTGCCTGAGGGTGAGTGTGCACCCTGGAGGGTCCCTAGCAGTGGCTGTTTCACACCACCAACGTTTTTTTGAGAGACTGAAACTGTGGAGGCAACTGGTTCCAAGGATGGCAAAATACTGGTCAGAGATTGAGGCAATAGTTTTGGCCTCAAATGACTGGGAATGAACACTTTTATCAAAGCTCACAAGCAGTGGCATTTTATAACCACTGATCTAAGCTTTCCAGGACACAAAAGCATGCCAGATTTGGAGCTTCCTTGTAGATTCTATGGCTTCTAGAGTGCTCCTTGGTAGGCTGTGCTTTTCCCACCGAAGAAGGCATCCCTTCCCTCCTCTAGAAGCTTCTGCCCGTTCCTAGATTCCTCAGCTTGCTTCTAGTAGGAGGGAAGGTGTCCAGAAGACCAAGACACCTCTAGATGTCTTGTAGGACAAGTCACCCCTTCTAGAAGGTGTGCCACCTTCCTGGACCCTCACCTGGCCTTCTAGAAACTTAAAGAGGAACTCGAGAGGTTGAGCTAGCTTCCTAGCATCTATTTTCCACCTCCCTTGAGGCAAGGCAGAATTTCATCTTGTGGGACTTGAACCCAGGCCCCTGCCTCTAGAGGTGGACACCATTAACCACTAAGCCACNTTCCCTCCTCTAGAAGCTTCTGCCCGTTCCTAGATTCCTCAGCTTGCTTCTAGTAGGAGGGAAGGTGTCCAGAAGACCAAGACACCTCTAGATGTCTTGTAGGACAAGTCACCCCTTCTAGAAGGTGTGCCACCTTCCTGGACCCTCACCTGGCCTTCTAGAAACTTAAAGAGGAACTCGAGAGGTTGAGCTAGCTTCCTAGCATCTATTTTCCACCTCCCTTGAGGCAAGGCAGAATTTCATCTTGTGGGACTTGAACCCAGGCCCCTGCCTCTAGAGGTGTACACCATTAACCACTAAGCCTCCTTGGCTTGTCTTTTTGGTGTTCCTTTTTGGAGTCACTCCTGCCATGGTGATGAGCATCACTCCAGCAATTCCAGACACTCCTGATAAGGAGAACCCCTCAAAGGCAAGTGACTCCGGAAGAACGCACTGAGATCGCATGAAAGGGGCCAAATCGTCCATGATGCGGTTCCAACGCTTGGACACGTTCTACTATGGTGTAGCAAGGGTAGAGAGCTAGTGAAAACACCATGCTGAGCAAAAAAGGTCTCTATCTTTGTACAGATGTTGCCACTGGGGTCGGACTAGAATATGTTGAGGGTGTGACGAGACCGTCCTTCAACCATCACCATCCAAAGGTGGACCACAAGGGAAACATTGCTCTTCTTGACGAGGCTATTGACCCACCACATCTGGGTGAATTGATCAGTCACGGTGAGAACATACCCCCCTCGATTTGAGAAACACTCGACAGGAAGGAGATCGCGAAGGTTCAAGTAGACCAAGTGGAGTGGACGTAGTGTCCAAGAAGGAGAGTGAGGGTGAGTGCAGTAATGCATCTCACATTTAGCACAAAATAGGTTGTCAATGTTGGACGGCTTTCCAATGCAAATTGTAATAAGACCGAGAGCTGGTTGAGTCTGAATGAGCCTAGACATAGTGTACAAGCTCACAAGGCAAAGGCGGCGATGTAGAAAGTGTTGGTGTTCTCAAGAGAGAAGACCATTAACCAAAGATAAGTAGAGATGTGGAGGGAGGAGAGGTGGAAGAGGAAGCACAATTAGACACATGGTATAGGTCGTTGACAACGGAGGCACAACAAACAATAACACGAGTATTGAGATCAGTCATTGTGGGAGGGTCTGCAGAGTGAGACCCATCTTGGTGCATGCACAAACAAAGAGTAGGCTGAGCACAAGAGTAGAGAAAAAGAGCACATTGGAAATACACAAGGTGCAAAATAGACTATCAAATCGCACTACCTCAACTCTGTTCACAGGAAATAATTGATGAGACCCTGTGTGAACGGACTGAAGGAACGTAACCAGACCGAGCACGACAAAGTAACTACTACGACATGTCATCTGATGGGTGTCACCAGGGTCAATGATCTAGGTGGCACTCGTCGCAAAACTTGTCATTGAAATTGAAAAGCATGTCACAACACACTGTGCCTGTGTCAAACGATCAGTGGAGGACAAGAGAGAATGACAAGTAACACGCATCTGTGAATCTTCAAGCTTGTCGCTACTATCAGGTCAATCCCATCACAAGTTGATTGAGCTCCTCCACATCATCACAAAATAATCTGGGAAAAGAGACACAATAGGAAAAGCAATGTGGGAACAACCCGGCTATGACAACATGATCGCACCTTCCTTAGTACAAAGTGACAGTATGTGATGAAGTTCCACAATGTTGCAATTGTGGGTCCACATCTCCATTGCTGTACCGTGAATTTTCTACGTCTGCTATAGTCGTAGTTATTACACGACCCCCTCCCTCCCCTCCCCGTGGGTTTCCAATGGACATCCACTACGCGTGTGTTGCCTAAAGGCCGCGCATGATCCGGGGCCAATCAATGGAAGATTTTCACTCCTTGTAGTAGTGAGCACCCTTGAAGTTGTAGTAGTAGAAAGAACGTTCATTGCGAATGCTCGTCGGTTGCTACTAATACTGCTGCTACTATCCCTTGTCATGTCTCTTTTTCCCCCTTTTCTCCAATGCAACCACTATAATTCCTCGGGTCCGACTACTTAGGGTAGAGGGGGAGGACGAGGATGCACTGTAGGTGGGGTTGGCAGCAGAGGCTCTGGAGGGGTTGAAGCCAGTGTTTGAACTAGTGGACTCTGGTGATGGGCGACAATGGCGTCATAAGTAGACGTCGCCTCGAAGAAGTAGCAATGAGTCCAAAGAAGAAGGTGCAATGGTTCAGACAATTTGGAGAGAGCCACACGGACGAAGCTTATGAAGAGCTTCATGTAGTACAAGTGTGTCCCCATCATGATGGCATTGAGTGTCCATAGCTGCATCCCACCACAACTCCTAGGGCGCGTGTAAAGGCACATGACACGCCTCCAGTAGCCAGTTAGGAGCTTTGTTGGACCCTGGCGAAGGGAGTGGAAATCACGCAGTTGAGTTGGCCTTGGGGCGTGGGTGTCCGTAGCAAACAGTGTTAGGGCCAACTCAAAGCCCTGGTGCAGGTCCGCTCTGGTCCCGATTCTAGCCTCGTGAACAAGAGGAAAAAATTCCACCACGATCTCTTGCGTCATAGAGAAGATTGCATATCAATCTCAGTGTTTTTTAAACTTGGTGAGCGTTGTGGGTCTGGTGTTGGCTATGGTACAAGAGCTAGTATGCCCTCATAGTCGGGCCACACTCAAAATGGGGTCTCCCTATAAATGAAGCCCTCATCGCTACCGTAGCAAGTTTGAGGTGTCTCAAACTCCTTTGGTCACTCTCCATAGGATGGGAGGCCTCAGGCTCAAAAGAGGGCGAGCGAGGGACTGGGAAATCACTAGTGAGAGAAACACTACCAAAAGTGAACGCTCCTTAAAAACGTGGCTGCTCCTGATGACGAGGAGGTGCTGGGGTGGGATGCTACGATCTCCGATGAATCTTACGGATGTGCTCCTAAAGGACACAAATCTCACCTATGTGATTCTATATCTCCTCCTCATCCTAGGTGTCGACGTGTGATGAAAAGTGCTGAGGCTTTTCATTACATGTCAACACCTTGGGAGTGCGGTGCCACTCAGCATGGATCTGATCAAAAAAGTTGTTGGAACAAGAAACCAGTTGTGCTTCTTGAGGATGTGGAATGTTGGCGAGGGATGGTGTTTCAACAAATGATTTCGCAAGGTGTTGGTGATGACATAATCACCCATAATGATGATGTTAGCATGAAGGTCTTCCAAATCAAGCCAAAATTTAAGTGATTATGTGGAAGAGGATGCTTAAGGAAGTTATGGTACTTAAAAGAAGTTAAAACGTCATGTTTTTCTCTTTTGCTTCAAATATAGAAAATGTCGACCTCTGAGAGGATTTTTTGTTTCACATTTCCTTTAGGGTAGGAAATAAGCAGGATTGACTGTGATGGTCAGGTTATTACCAGGGCTTTCTAACGAGACCTTACACACCAAAAACGATAGTAAAATGGGGTCATCCCGCTCTCATATGTCCGGGATGGTGGTAGGTGTGACTTGAATGAAGCTTCCCGGAAGCTTCACGGACCACTTGACAACATCACGTACCCCAAATGCTGTTGTAGAGGGCTGGATAACCCTTTGCTGTGCCCATGATGGTGATGTGGTGGTGTGGTTATAACTTCCATTCCAAGGGTACCTCTGCTGCTGCAATACTCCATGGTGGGTCACAGTGGCTTTGTGGGTTCTCCCAGGATCGAGTCTATAGCTGTGATTCTCACTACTTCTACCAATGCTGGGTCTCTGCTGTGCAGCTCGGTGAGGGATGCTTTGCTGCTCTGAAACCATAAGTTACTGCTGGGAAGATCTCTAGCCTTGCTGTCGTGGACGTTGCAACACTGTCTAGTCAGCTTAAGTACTAGCAAGTAAATAGGTGCAAGGTGCAGCAAGGGTTAGGCTAGGGAGATGGGCAAAGGCTCATAAGCTCCAAGAGCTTACTAATCCAAAGAGAAATGACAACTGAAAAGTACACGGCCTAAACACCTGCCGCACCGCATTGCGGGTGACGTACACGACAGTGTCAGTTTGTCCTAAACCTAGCCCAAAACCACCTTTTTGGGCATGATTTGTGCACAGCCATCCAAACACAACACCGTCAAACCTACTGATGCAGATTCTTGAGGTGAACGCTATGGCTGGTCACATGCACAAGACTGGCAACGATTGGTGGACACACAATGCAAAACATGCAAATAAAGCTTGAGAGCCAGTCCACCGGGAAAACACTAGCGATTGCAAAAAAAATGCAGAGCACCCTAGCAAGCACCCGGGACGCCATGGCGGCCGTCTGGCAGCTACTGGAGGGTGGAGCCATTGTGACTCGGTGTTCTGGCACCAGCTGGGTCCGCATGAGGAATCTGCACGAGCGGCCACATTAAGCTATAAAAACAGACGGGGGCGACTCACATCACAACAGTGACAGGAATTGATGTGGTGGCACAGGCGTCGAGAGGCAGGAGGGGGAGGAACATTCATGGTGATGTGTTGTTTGTATCCACATTTGGGTCTTCAGCTAAAGGATCAATAGAAAGAGTGGCGTTGAAAGCAGTTGTACTAGCGACAGGTTTTGCATAAGATTCGTCTACGTGTTCACCGGCATTGGAAAGAGCAGGGGCTTCAAGATCACAGTCAGGGGTTGAGGCAGCAACATCCCCTCTGCTTTGGGGGGGGGGGGGGGGGGG
>SZWC01011184.1:43795-62332 GCA_023375785.1 Penium margaritaceum | reverse complement strand
TGTGTGTGTGTGTGTGTGTGTGTGTGTGAGTGTTTGTGTGTGTGTGTGTCTGTGTTTGTGTGTGTGTGTGTGTGGGTGTGTGTGTGTGCACGTGTATGTGTTTCTTTATGTGTGTGTATGTGTCATTTATGGTTAATCACCCCTCCCAAATGCACTCTTCATACATTGTACACGTCAAATGTATGCCTCTAGAAGTTTCATGGTACCTTCCTGGAATTTATGGCACAAGTTAAATTTCAATTTTTGTTCATAGATATAAGAGTTTAATTTTATGCTTAAACACACGATCTTTTTTAGAAGGATTGAAATGAAAATTTTTACACCGAATAAAAACTAATGTTCAACTTTTTCACAACTCAATTCACAATTCAGTGAAGAAGACATACATTTCTACTTAGGCCCAAAATGTACTACTGTTGAAAGAAATACACATAACTACTTCTAGACATGGAACTTGATGGAACCAAAACCCACTCAAACTCATATTCCAATGTTTTGGGTTTTATTTTTTGCATATAAACTTGTATATTTTTCAGCACGTGTACCACATATACTCCCACATACAGTCCCCCAATACACTTTTGGTGTTTGAGGAGGGGGGGTGGGTTCGACGGATATCGAGAGACCCTCTCCCCCCCCCAAAGGAAAAAAATGAATTAGGCTCTTATAGTGTATGAGACGGGTGTATGGAAGAATACACAAGTATATTATGCTAAGAGATGTCTTGTAGGAAAAAAAATTGTGAATACTATTGTGTATTTTGTAGCATGTTCACCACATACACTCCAAGATATACTCCCCCAATACACTTTTCGTGTTTTGGAGGGGGTGGGGTGGGTTCAACAGATGTCGAACGACCCCCCCTCCCCCAAAGTAAAAGTGTATCAAGCCCATGTATTGGGCAGTGCATGAGAGGGGTGTATGGAAAAAACCACAAGTGTATCACATTAAGAGATTCTTTTGTAGAAATAGCATTTGCAAATGCACATGTGTGGTTTTCAGCACTTGCACCACATAGACTCCCACATACACTCTTTCTTTACACTTTCGGTGTTCGGGGGGGTGGGCGATGGATTCGACAGCTATCAAGGGACCCTCCCCCCTCCAAAACATAAGTGAATGAGGCCAGTGTATCGGGTAGTGAATGAGAGCGATGTATAGAGAAATACATAAGTGTATTATGTTAAGCGATTCTTCATAGAAATTGCATTTGTGAATACACTTTTGAAGTCTTCAACATGTGCACCACATAATTGCCATATACAATCCCCCTTTCCCTTCAGTGTTTGGGAGGGGGGTGGGGGGTGGGTTCCATGGATATCGAGCAACCCTTTCCCTAAAAAGGTTCAAGTGTATCAGACCCATGTATTGGGCAGTGTATGAGAGGGGTGAATAGAAAAAAACACAATTGTAATGCGCTAAGAGATGTTCCGTAGAAATAACATTTGCAAAACCACTTGTGTGTTTTTCACTATGTGTACCACGTACACTCCCACATACACTCCACCTTCATACTTTTGGTACTGGGGGGTTAGGGGATGGGTTCGATGAATATCGAGGGACCGTCTTCCCAAAAAAGGTAAACGTGTATCAGGCCAACGTATTGGGGAGTGTATGAGAGGGGAGTATAGAGAAAGACACAAGTATATTACGCTAAGAGATGATTCATAGAAATAAAATTTGCAGATATATTTGTGTATTTTCCAACACGTGCATCACATACACTCCTCGATACACTCCCCAAATACACTTTTGGTGTTTTGGAGGGTGGGAGTGTGGGATGGGTTTGGCAAATATCGAGCGACCCTTCCCCCCACCCCAAGGGTAAAAGAATATCAGGCCCATGCATTGGCATTATAAGAGAGGGGTGTATAGAAAAAAACACAAATGTATTACGTTAAGAGATTTTTTGTAGAAATAACATCTACAAATTCACTTTTGTCTTTTCAGCACATGTACCATATACACTCCCACATACACTCCCCCAATACACATTCGGTGTTGGAGGGGGGGTGTGGGGGATGGGTTCAACATATATCGAGAGACCCTCTCCCTTCTTCCCCCAACAAGTAAAAGTGTATCAGGCTTGTGTATTAGGCAGTGTATGAGAAGGGTGCATAGAAAAATACACAAGTGTAGTATGCTAAGAGATTTTTTTGTATACATATCATTTGTAAATAGACTTGTGCATCTTTCAACATGTGCACCACATACACTGTCAGATACACTCCCCCAAACACTTTCAGAGTTTGGGAGGGGGGTGTGGGGGATGGGTGCGACGGATATCAAACGACCTCTCCCCCCTCCCCTAAAAGGTGAAAGTGTATCAGGCCCGTGTATTGGGCAGTGTATGGGACGGGTGCACAAAAAAATAATGGTGTATTACGCTAACAGATTTTTTGTAAACATAACATTTACAAATACACTTGTGTATTTCTTAGCACGTGCACCACATACACGGCCAGATAAACTCCCCCAATACAATTTTGTTGTTTGGGAGGGGGGGGTGGAGGCTCGGTTTGACGGATATCGAGAGACACCCCCCTTCCAAAAGGTAAAAGTGTATCAGGCCAGTGTAATGGGCAGTGTACGAGAGGGGTGTATAGAAAAAACACAAGATTATTCCGCTAAAAGATGATTCATAGAAATAACATTTACAGATACACTTGTGTAATTTTCAGCACGTGCACCACATACACTCCCAAATACATGCTCCCAATACACTTTCAGTGTTTGGGAAGGGGGGGTGTGGGGGATGGAATCGACGTTTATCGAGTGACCCTTCCCCCTCCCGCAGAAAAGATAAAAGTGTATCAAGCCCGTGTATTGGGCAAGGTATGAGAGGGGTGCATAGGAAAAAAACACGTGTGTATTACGCTAAGATAATTTTTTGTAGAAGCAACATCTGCAAATACATGTGTATTTTTCAGCACATGTGCCACATACACTCCCACATACACTCCCCGAATAGACTTTTAGTGGTGGTGGGGATAGGTTTGACGGGTATCAAGAGACCCTCTCCCCCCTCCCTTATAAAGTAAAGGTTCATCAGGCTAGTGTATTGGGCAGTGTATGACAAGGGTGTATAGAAAAATACACAAGTGTATTACGTGGATAGATGTTTTGTATACATAAAATTTACAAGTACACTTGTGCATTTTTAAGCATGTGCATCATATACACTACCAGATACACTGTCCAAATACACTTTCGGTCTTTTAGAGGGGGGTTGGGGGTGGGGTGCGAAAGACATCATGCAAACTTGCCCCCCTAAGGTAAAAGTGTATCAGGCCCGTGTATTGGGCAGTGTATGGGAGGGGTGTGTAGAAAAATACACAAGTGTATTACGCTAAGAGACGTTTTGTAGACATAACATTTGCGAATGCACTCGTGTATTTCTCACCACATGCACCACATGCACTGCCAGACACACTCCCCCAATACACTTTTGGTGTTTCGGAGGAGGGGTGGGGGATGTGCTCGTTGGAAATCGAGAGACCCCCCCCAAAGGGTAAAATTATAGTCGGCCAGTGTATTGGGCAATGTATGAAGGGGTGTATACAGAAATACACAAGTGTAGTACGCTAAGAGATGTTTCATAGCAATAACATTTACAAGTACACTTCTATATTTTTCAACACATACACCACATACACTCCCAGATCCACTCTCACAATACACTTTCAGTGTTTAGGAGGGGTGGTGCGGGTTGGGTTCGAAAACTATGGAGCGACCCTTCCCCCTCCCCCTATAGGTAAAAGTGTATCAGGCTCATGTATGGGGCAGTGTATGAGAGGGGTGTATAGAAAATAACACAAGTGCATTACGCAAACAGATGGATTGTAGAAATTAAATCTCTGAGTTCACTCGTGTCTTTGTCAGCACGTGTACCACATGCACTCCCACATACACTCCCCAAATACACTTTCGGTGTTAGGGTGGGGCCGAGAGATGGGTTTGACAGTTATGAAGAGACCCTCCCTCCCTTCCCCAAAAAATTTAAATTGTATCAAGCAAGTGTACTAGGCAATGTAAGGAAGGGGTGAACAGCAAAATACACAATTGTATTATGCGAAGAGATGTTTCATACAAATTACATTATGTTTTTAGTAAGTGCACATCATACACTCCTGTGCACACTTCTCTACTAAGCTTTCGGTGTTTGTTGGGGGAGGGGGGATCCCTCAACGGGTATCGAGATATTCCCCCCAACTAACAAATTATATCAATGACTCCCTCTTTGCCATACTAACACAATACATTCCCAACTTATCTAGATGCGAATGTTAGAAAACATGTAGTTAAATTATCTCTTCAAGGACCTACAATAAACTAGAAGGGCTGTAAATTATTCTCATTGATTTTATTCCATTCTTTCTCCATAAAACATTACAGGAAAATTTCTTACGTATTATACACACATGTATCTATAAACACAAGTATGCTTAGATCTACCTAACCTTGTGCTCAACTACACGTGCACGCTTGTGCCATGCACATATTACAAAGTTAAATAAAGGAAATGATAAACCATACTTCGTGTTTGTGGACATTTGTGTGTGTGTGGTCGTTTTTATGTGTGTGTCTCTGTGTGTGTGTGTGTGTGTGTGTGTGTGTGTGTGTGTGTGTGTGTGTGTGTGTGTTAATGTGTGTATGTGTGTGTGGTGGTTCTGTCTGTGTGTGTGTGTGTGTGTAATGTTGTGTGTGTGTAAGTGTGTATTATTAAGTTTTACAGAAGGTGGATGGTTGAATCCGGACATAAATCTAAAAGAGCATGGCGTGAACGGAAGAAACTGAATTATCTTTATGAATTTGTAAATCACATTGAGACGTACATGAAGAGTTCCCTAAACTAGCTGTAGGGATTTTGCCACTAGTGTAGACTTGTGGACCCATAGGGCGTCCACCGTGGATGCTTTGAGATTAGTTTAGAAGAATAGACCTCGAGTAGACTGCTCGTAGAGCCACTACCTTGCATTGAAGAAGATGAAGGTCTTTGTAGGAGGTGCTTCCTACGGCACTAGCTTGAAGTTCAAATGCTGAGGCTTGAATATGTAGACATTGGAGGCATCAAAAGGAATCTACTGATGAATGAAGGCATGTCAAAGTCTAAATGGACTGAAAGGAGTGAGCCCCTTAAGTTGTCCAAGGAGAGCCTCCTTAAGAAACTTTCTTCAGAGGCTGTAGGTAGTTGCAGAACATCCTGTGTGCTTACATAACCAACCATTCCAACAAAAGGAGGTGAGTTTTCTCTCCATCCAAAATATATAAAATGCACCAAATGATACATTTTTGCAAAACACGGCCATCAAAAAATTATAAATCTCAACACCCTCCTTCAGTTGATGATGAGCGTTATTGAAGAGGATCAGTATGGAGTTGTGGAAGGTTTCTTGACATGAAGACACGTGATGAATTTGTTTACACATGATGATGGTAAATATATCATGGTTATTTAATAAGTGATCTAGTTGGTGTCAAGAACATGGAGATGGCGTGAATGGTGCTAGATTTAGCGCAGATTGCAAGGTACACCTAATGCATTCTACCAGTTATTTTTATCTCTATCGCGATGTTCGCAAATGTCACGAGTGAGATTTGGCTCGCTCCCCCCCCCTCGCTAACACGTATCGATGGATACAATTATCCACACGGTATTTTTAAAACTATGAAACTCATAATGTTTGTAAAACTTACGAGGGGGAATGGAGGCCCGACTGGTCAACCCTCCATGACCGGTCGACTAGTCTCAGATCTAGTGATTCTTTGAAGCTTTCGATTCTGGATTGGAAGTTGGTTATTCTCTGTTCACAAACGTAAGATCATGTGCACAAATACAATGGATGTATTCCACGAGGTGCTCCGCCAGCTTGAAAATCAGGAATTACGTCATTTGTGAGTTCCACGCCTTGTCCTGGCACGCCAGTAGGAGAGGTTTCTGATACGGCCCAAACGGTATAGGATTTACTGAAACATTGCCAAGCTGTTAACAAACAGTCTGAGGCAGTTTTTCTAGCTGTTTTGCATTATGGAGCTAGAAGTTGCCAGTAACCTCCAAAGCATACATGTGGGAGCTTGCACTTCCACTCAACGAGCACCTTTAGGGTCCCTTGAAGCCTCCATACCTCACTAGAAGAGCCATTTACACTAACATTAGAGAGTAAACACTAAGAATTGTAGCATTCTAAAATAAGCGGCCATAGACACTCCATCGAGCGTCTTGTTGAGATGGAGTGCTCATAATCCTCCAATATGAGGCCTAATGATTGAGTAGTCGCAAAAATTATTTTTTACGATTTCAAGATTAAAAGATATCCTCAAAATGTTGCAAATCTGGGAACACCTCCAGAGGAAGCACCGTCGAATGATTTTTCTCTGTCAAATTTTGCCGTTGTGCAATTTGAGGATGAAGATAGCTAGAGGCCTGATTTCGTGGATGCTTTGAGGGAGGAAAACATTTTCTTTGTGTATTGTTCACTACCCATACTCTTGAAAGAGGCACTGATGGCATAGGCAGCGAAGATGGTTTGGTTGAATGTGGGAAAACAGGAATAAATAACTCTTGTAGCACCAATGTGTGGAACTATGATAAAGCTTTCATGTGAGTTCCTACATGTGGAAATTTCTACTTTGCATGAGGGTTTGAGACAAAGAAGGCGTCCTTTCTTTCCTTTTACCTAAAGACAATATTGGGAAGAGCGCTGTGAAGGTGGTTGGAGATCAGATAGAAAATGACTCTGCTGGTTTGGTGCCTCTAGGGTACACCTCGTGACAGTGGACAAGGCTTTTATGGCAAAGTTGGCTTAGGATTTGCCAAATAACAAGGGATCCAACAGTGGAGATCCTAACATGTCGGTCACTCTTGATACAAACACCACGAAGAGGTGGTGGTTGTGTAACATCTACTCATTGAGCATGTGAATTTTGTGACGATGGATGTCAACTCCTTGGATGTAGAGCCGGCCTTCATACTTGATGATGAAGGTGTTTTTTTAAACTTATGCTCTCCAAAAGAAAATCCAATTGCAAAAAAAGTGGTGAGCGGTGTCACCGACCTTCACATGTGGGGGGGAAGTGTTGAACGCCTTCACCAGGATATAGAACAATTGGCAAAACCTTGTCGGCAAGTCGGAGTGGTTCAGCTTGGAAGCTTTTCTCGCCACATCAACAAGCAAAGTGGTGGGTTACGTCCGAATGCATCAAATGGTTGTGCCAAAACTAGCTTCCCTAGTTAGTCTTCAAGAATGTCTTATAGTGATTCTTGTTGTATATACGGGCACATGTGCTGATTTTTTCTACTTCATTAGCGAAAATTTTAAATGATGGAACATGCACAGTTGATGTGGAAGAAGGTTCTCCTTCTAGTCTAGATTTTTCAACTAGTGGCGTAGTAGAAATATTTGTAGAAAGAGCTAACCTCTCTTCTAATCCAGCTTCATGAGATAGTAACGCTAAGAAGATTGACGTATAGAGAATTTCCTGCCCTTTTACTCCAACTTTGTTTGTTGGTGGCATAGTGGCAATTGATGTGAAGAGAGGTTCACACCCTTTTGTTCCAACTTCATTAATTTGTAGCATAGTTGTTCACATGGAAAGAGGTGCATAATCGTTTGTTTCAACTTTCTAAACTAGTGGTGTGGTGCGGTTGACAAAAAAGAGTTTCAAGCTCTTCCCTTTTCGCTTCTTGAGTTGGCAGTGTAGGCAGAATTGACGCGGAAGGGGCTTCATGCCCTTCTATTCCAGCTTTCCTAACTTGAAGCGGAGTGTTGGTTGAAGCGTCGAGAGCTTCATGCCTTCTTAATCGAACTTCCTCCAGTGCTGGCCTAGTGGCAGTTGACATTGAATATCTTCATAATTTTGTGATCCATATTCGTCTTGTAGCATCGAAGGGGCGGTTAACGTAAAAAGAGCTTCATGGTTTTGTACTTCAACTTTGTTAGCTGATGGCATAGTGGCAGTTGACATAGAAAAAGCTTCACGCTCTTCTTTTCCTACTTTGTCAGTTGTCAATGTCATTGCAGTTGACAGAGAAAGAGCTTCACGCTCTTCTTTCTTAACTTTTTCAGTTAGCAGTGTTGTTGTAGTTCACGTAGAAAGAGCTTGAAGCTCTGTTTTCCAGCTTTTTCAATGAGCACAGAACATATGGTTGAAGTGCAAAGAGCTTCACTCTCTTCTGATAGAGCTTTTTTACCTAGTGGCAAATACGTCTTTTAAAGAAGTTGCACTAGTGTTCGTATCCGTTTTAGACAAGTTTGTCACCATTCCAACTTTGTCAGCTGGTTTGATGTAGAATGTTGTCGTAATGCTCATTAACTCATTGAATATACCAGTTGTTTTTTTCATTTCAATAGCATCCATTATGTAGAATGTTGTAGTTCTCACTACCGTGGTGGGAAAATCTGCTACTGCTCCATCTTCATCAACTAGGATTGTGTAGAGTGTTACAACCGTGTGAATTGCCATTTTGAACCAATCTACTGGTATCGTAGCTTTGTCAACTAGTAGTATGTGGAGCGTTGTAGCCATGTCTACTGTCATTGTGGAAAAATATGTTACCACTCCAACTTCATCAACTATCAATGTGTAATTCACTATAGCAATGTTTGCTATTCCTTTGAGAGGACATTCTACATATTAAGCTTTGTTATTATGTGTTTTTTTCATATGTAGTGGATGATTCCATTCCTTGTCTGTGATGTGTTGAATGTTGATGTACGTATAACATATGAACCTGAATCTTGAAGCAAAGATTCACAAGCTGTTGGGCAAATAGGGATTGGATTGTAGAGAAATCCATAATGTACTACATATCCTCAATGGGTACACATTTGGGAAAAGCACGTTGCTGGGTGCGTTTGAATTTTAGAACAACTTCCGCATTGTGGATGTCTTTTGTCCTGCCTTCCATGGTGTTGCACATGTGATGGAGCCCTTCTTTTTTTCAGAGGCTGTTGCAATACTCTAATACCATGTCAAGATTTGCGGAAGGTGGATGGTTGAATCTAGAATTAAACTTCGAAGGGCATGGCGTGGATTGAAGAACCTAGAATATTTATAGGAATTTTTAGATCACATGGAGAAGTACATGAAGAGTTCCCTTAACCAGCTATAGGGCTGCAGCTAGAGGTGTAACCTTGTGAAGTCTTAGGGTGCCGGCCTTGGATGCCTTCAGACAAAGACTAGCAAAACTAACCTCGAGGAGACCACTCGTAGAGCCACTAGCTTCTACTAAAGAAGGTGTAAGCCTGTATAGGAGGTGCTTCCCAAGCATAGGCTTGTGGTTTCATAGGTAGATGCTTGAAGAGGTAGACACTAGAGGCATCAGAAGGAGTCTGATGATGAATGAAGGCGTGTCAAGATATTATTGGACGGAATGGACTAAGGCCCTTAAGTAGTCCAGGGAGGGCCTCCATGGAGGAAACTTTCTTGGAGGTTGTAAATAGTTGCATAACCACCCGGGTGGTTACCTAACCACCCATTCCAGTTGAAGATTCACTAGCAGTACAAAGGTCACTAGGAAGCTCAAGGGTCACCAAGGGTTGTAGGAGGTTATGGTAGTAGGTTGACCAACCACCCTTCAGCTAGACGTTGAAGGGTCACATTCATAAAGGACCTCCAAGGGAACCTTTCAATCATCTAGAGGCAAGGGATTTGAACTTCGCCTCCCTCCATTTAAGGAGGTTAATATTTTGTCCCTGAATTAGATTAATTGTAGCACGAGACAGTTTAGCAAAACCCAGCCCTCAAAACTCGATAAATCTCAACATGATTTTATGTGTATATCCATGTGCATGTCCTTGTATTTGTGTGTGGGTGTGTATGCAAATGTGTGTGTGTGTGTATGTGTGTGTGTATGTGTGTGTGTGTGTGTGTGGTTTTGTCTTTGTGTGTGTGTGTGTGTGTGTTTGTGTCTGTATGTGTGTGTGTGTATTTGTGTGTGTGTCTTTGTGTCTGTGTGTGTGTGTGTGTTTGTGTGTTTGTGTGTTTATGTGTGTGTGTGTGTATGTGTGTGTGTGTGTATGTGTGTGTGTGTGTTTGTCTTGAATTCCTTTTATTTGTGTAACTTTCTGTCACCACCTCTTTAGAATGAATTGTTTATCCTTTAGGGTTTTTAAGGAAGACGACACAAGCCTTTCCACTTTTAAGTTTTTATGGAAAGATTCAAGCACAATATTTTGTTGGAAATGTTCATTTCAATCAGTGAGATGAATAATAAAACACACATTTAACATTATGTTATCGGGTGTGTCGTGCATACTTGAGGTGGTCCATAATCAAATTTAGCACAAATGTTTTACATTTTGTCGTTTTTATGTATTAATGGTTTTTTCAAGGTTTTGAGTTTTCTTTACTTCCATGACATGATGCATGCACTAGACTCAATCTTTTGTGCCATATTAAGTGCCAATTAGAATTTATGTGCAAATCATTTATTGGAGGCTCGAGGGGTATCACTACATTCTTATTAGGATAAATTGACCTTGGGGCCCGGGTTCTCAATTATTCCCAACACAAGGACCCACATTGCTGGATCCATCAGCGCCAGAGCCTGTGTTCAGGCGACAGACAACAAAAAGACCCGCATGTTGTCGGCACGATGCGAGATAGCCGGCTTGTTGCCGGGCTGGCCATCTCAGGTGACTCCTTGCCAAAATAATGCTCTGGGAAACAATTTCGACAGTATCGTGAAAGTCTAAACTGTGTGGTATGGAAGGGTGACATCGTTGGAACCTGTTCTGTTGACACATTTTTATTTTCTGAGTATGTTTCTGAGTAAACAAGTCCAATTCGGTCCGTCAAATTGTTGGCTACTTACCGACTGCCATGGGCGCATATATGACCAATTGCTTTACCCGTTGAACTATGTATCAACAAGTGTATTGGGAAGTGAACAAACTAATGAACATGGATTGGTCACAGAAACTACTAAATGTCATAGAGAGCCAATCATATTCATCATTATATACAAGGAATGTACATCTGGGCTTTCCTTGAATGCTTGTCTGTGGATGTATTTTGCAAAAAATTTGCATGAAAAAATACATTTTTTGATGCACTGTTCATTATCTGCATGAATTTTGGGGGATTAACCATAACTCCATGGGAAAACGCTGGCCGTCGATGTTATCGACGGGCCATAAGGTTGTCGAAGTTTGCCGACGAGGACCTCTGGTTGGTCAGATTGGCCGGTAGGGCCAAAGGGTTGGTCAGATGTTGAAACGGGTCCTTGTAACTAACCGCGCAACGACCCAGGGCTCTGAGGTTAACGTGCCCTTATTAATATTCATTGCTTTGAATTATACTCTAGAGAAATTAAGACTACTCTTGTTTATTGTGATTGAAAATGTTCATTAAGCCTTGTGGTTGAGGGACTATGATCCATGAATGGTGAGATATGGAAGTTGCCAACATCAAATATTGGTGTTTTAAGGTTATATAACGGTTGATTTCATACATTGAGCCAATTGTGTCTGTGTTGAAGCTACACAATGTATCGATTGTGCATATCTAAAAGTTCCTTTTGAAATTTTTTGTGTGGCACATTTTTTCAGGTTTTATAGTACTAATCCTTGTCTATTACATTAGTATGCGTGGAAAATATTTAGTTTGCCGTGAAGAGTCAAATGGCATATAACTACAAGGCATGGGGACTATAGCGTGGACGGCGCCACGTTGTTCTTGTTGGGGTCCTTGGTATGTAGAAAGTAAAAAATGATGGTTTGAGGGCCACATACCCTCAAGAACCACGTTCCTATCGTATTTTTCCAAGGAGTTTTCAAATTATTTCTCGTACTGAATCACAACCTCGTTTGAACATGCTCCGTTTGTGATGCATGTTTTCATTTAGCATCAAGAAGGGGGAGGAAGCTATTACATATGTTTTTTCGGTTGATTGATGGTGGAAGGTGGTGTAATTGGTTCTGTTTTTTTCTTTCGTTAATGTTTTTTTATGGTTTATGAGCATCCCTTCCCCTTGTTCGTAGGAAAAATGTTTTGCTCAGAACAGACTTTGGTAAGGAAGATCATACGAAACCATTTGGTCGTTTTCGTGTCGGAGTTTTCTATCGTGTTTATTTGATTGCTTTTCAGTACTCTTTCTGTCCCCATTGGCTTGCAGCTGGCTGCGCTCCCCAGGGGAGGCTGAGAGGAGAGGCTGTGTTGAAGATGAGGATTTCCCGTATTAATTGCAGTGCATGGCTTTTGTTCTCGGTTGAAAGTGGAACCTGCGTGCGCTGTAGATCTCGCTTACATTCAGTACAGGTAGTCGCTGACGTGGACTTTCAGACGTTCTCTTGCTGTCAGTTTGCAGTCCAGGGGGGCAATTTCGTCCTTTTTACGTTGCAGCCGATCATGCTAGAGCTCGCGATGGTCAGTGGACCGCATCGTTTTGGATTCGGAGTCGCACTGTTGGAGTCGATTGCTTAGCGATTTCGGCAAGTTTTCTTTCTCCCACCGAGAGTAAAAGCGAACTCTGAGAAAAATTCAATTGTTTTTGTGAATGGTAACATTGAAATAGAAGCAATCGCCGGCTGTCAACTTGCGTCAAGGAGAAAGGTTCATTACAAAGAGTAACTATGGTGACAGCGACACACGCTACACCGTCTGCTTACTACATCTAGGGTCTTCTCACAGCTGCGACTGCATGCTACCACCATCGACGGGGACAGGCAGCGATAACATCCTTGCAGCCCCCTTCTCATTTCAGCAAAGTCGACCGGTCGGCAGAGACTTGTCCTCCGTCGTTTTGGTCACCCTGAACGTCTGCCTTTCATACGATGTCGCTGTCACGTTGGTGTTGGGAACCCGCTGCTACACCTCCCGAGGCGCCGTTGTTGAGAACATAGGCTCAGCGGAAACAAAACGGTGGAGAAATCAAATCTCTCGCAGGATTCTTTCGGCAATCTACTGTGTCGACTCATGAGGGAAACTTGTGTGCCTTCACCATGGACGAAATTGATTGCGCCCTTTTCTCCCTTGGCTCTTCATTGCGGCTGTCAGCGTGAAAGCTTCTGGATCGCCACACAACTTTCAATTAAGCACCCAAACCTCACTTTTGTGCATCGTCCGTCGTCCGGGTCCTGGCTGCAGCTGCGGCCCTGCACATGCTCATGGATAGGCGCTAGAGCCGAGCTCGTTCACACGCCGCGGCGGCATTGCGTCCCCACTGCCCACAGCCGCAGGTGGGATGGGAGACTCGAGTTCAGGCCTTGTGAGCTCCCCTCGTCAAAACATGGCTTCAGCTTATGGAGCGCTCTCTCCGTCTTCTGCTGCTCCGACTGCTGCTGCCGTTGCATCTCTGGCCCTGCCTCACTCGCCTCGCTGGCACCGCAACGCTTCAGATCGTGAGGGCGGTGGTGCGGCGGCAGCAGCGATGGCGCACCCCGCTGTGGCTGCACTGAGGGCGGAGGCGGGGGCGGCAGCAGGGGGCGGCAGCATGGGGAGGCAAGACTCTCTGTCCGAGTGGATAGACGACGAAACGAGCGCCTGCGGTGACTTATTCCACGCCACAGACGATGGCGCGCGGACCGCAGCTGCCTCCTCTGCCGCGTGGCAGACTGGGGGCGTAGGAGATGGAAACGAGGAGGACGGGGCAGCGGCAGCGGATGGCGACTCCCAGACTTCGTCGTGGACGTTTCAGAGGGACGACGAGTTTCGGCAGCGGCTGCAGCAGCACCAGCAGCAGCACGAGGAGGGGGTGCGACTGGACCCTTGGTGGCAAAAGCTGCCTGGCCCGCAGCAGCCGCAGCAGCAGCAGCACCAGCACCAGCACCAGCAGCAGCAGCACGAGCTTTGGCGGCATCAGCAGCACCACCAGGAGGTCTTTGAGGAGCAGCAGACGAGGCAGCAGCAGCACAACGAGCGACAGGAGAAGCACCAGCAGTGGCACCAGCAGCATCACCAGCAACACATTGTGCTACAGAATCTGCAGCAGGGGCAGGAAGTGCTGCAACAGCAGCAGCAGCAGCAGCAGCAGCAGCAGCAGCACCAACACCATGGTCAGCAACAATATTTTCATCTGCGGCAGCAGCAACGGCAATTGCAACCAGGTGTACAACCAGACCACCAGCAGCAGGGACAGCAGCGCCATGTGGCTGCTGCAGTCAGCCCCAGAATGAGCAGAAGCAGCAGCCACACCAGCAGCACAGCAAGCATGCTGCTGCAGGCAGTGGACGGCGCTGCCTCCCATGCCAGCACATCGCGATTGGCTGGCGGTGCTGAAGCTCCAGGAGCAGGAAGGCCTGCTGCGGCAATGGGAGCAGCAGGGGGGCCAGCAGCCACAGCAAGGCCATCTGTTTGTTGCAGGAAGTCGGGTTCCGTGAACTGGGAGCGCGAGAAGGCGGCAGCAGTGGTGCGTGCAGCCGAAGAGAGCGATGCCTGGCTGCACCCGGTGGAAAGGGGAGGTGCAGCGTTGGGCGGCAGTGGAGGTAGGGTTGGGGTGCAAGCTGAGGCTGGGCATCCAAAGGCGCAGCGCAAGGCCAGTGGCGCCAGTGCAGGTGGCAAGGCAGGCAGCTCCACTCAGGCGCAGCACAGGCGCAGCATGTCTGAGAGCGTGGTGTTGATGCCGGTGGAGTTGCTGCAGCAGGCGCCGGAGGAACCACACGCCAGCCACTCACCATCTGGTGCGACTTCCCTGCACAGCGGCAGCAGCAGCGGCAGCTACAGCAGCAGCAGCAGCAGCAGCAGCAGCGGGAGCGGCAGCAGCAGCAGCAGCAGCGGGGTTGGCAGAGCACGGGGCATGGCAGACAGAAGCGGAGAGGTTGAGGATGCAGTGGGTAAGGACAATGGCTCTGGCGCTGCTGTGGCCACCGCTGAGCGTGAAAGTGGTGGTGCTGGTGATGGTGATGCACTGGGGCTCACAGAGGTGCTGCGCTGGTATGGGGGAAAGAAGGCGCTGGCGGTGCTACAGCTGGCGGGAGCGCTGAGGGTGTGCAAGTCGCTGGGTGTGGTGTGGACGGCGGCGCGGCTGGAGGAGCTTATCGTGCCACCAGGTCGCGATGCGTCGCGGCGTCCCCCGCCTGCGCTGCATGTTCCTGCTGATGCTGATGCTGATGCTGATGCTGATGCTGATGCTGATGCTGATGCTGATGCAGCAGGCCTGCCACAGCAGAACCTGCAGCCCCAGCAGCTGCAGAAGGAGGGGCGGAGGAGGTGCATCGACGATGGGGAGCAATGGGAGCCTGAGGCAGGCGTTGCGCCAACCCGCAAGGCCGCGCCAGTGGAAGTGCAAGTCCAGCTGTCGCCCTGGAGAAGAGGCAGTGAGGTGCAGTGGGGGTTGGACAAGGAGGAGCGCAAGGAGCATGGCGAGGCGGCATCGGGCATGGAAAGGGCGATGCAAGCGCAAGACCCCTGGGAGAGTGCGGATGCGGAGACGTGCACGATCATGTGGGACGACAGCGGCGCGGCAGAGGCAGAGGTGTGCAGCAAGGTCAAGGACGAGGACAACGCCTGCGCACCGATGCAAGGAAACCACCGCGCCAACGCACGCAGCCCCAAGCGCCTGACTACACGGGTGGGGATTCTGAAAGGGGTGGCTGAGGCGCGTGACCAGCAGCAGCAGCTGACAGCCAGTTTCAGGCGCGCCGCCTCTCATGGAGGTGGGGCCATCCGCGGCATGCGCCACCGAACGGGCGTGGCGCCATCCTCTCCCACCTCACGGCTGCCAGATGGGCTGGCTCTGTCGTGCACATCTGACGTCCTCCTTGTCCACGGCGATGATGTGCGAGGTGTCGAGATGGCTGCCAGCGAGTACGGCGCTGCAAGCGGCTTCAGCGACATGCCGACAGCAAGCGTGGTGCACATGCCCTCGCCAACTCGCTCCCACCTTGCGTCCAGCAAGCACCACAGCTTCAAGGCTGGGGGCAGCCGCCAAGGCTGGGGCGACCATCTGCAACTGGAGCAAGAGGAGGACGGCGGGGATGAGCCGAACAGTGCGCAGCAGCAGTGGCAGGGTAGCCGCAGCTCCAGCACGAGGCTTGCGATGCCCGCTCACAGCGGCATGCAGCATCCTGCTGTTGCTCGGTTCCCAAAGTCGTCGTCCCTCACAAGCACCAACACCGCGGCAGACTCGATGCAAGTGGTGCGCCCGCATAAGGGCAGAACGGTTGAGGACGATCAAGTATGCGGACAAAGCCGTGATGCCATTCGAGACGGCTTCTTGTCGAGGTCGGCGGGGCAGGCAGTGAACCTTGGCAGTGGCGGCATGAGTGCTGCGGCAGCAGATGTGGTTGCTTTCGCACGCTCCCCCAGAGCTGCGGAGGGCGCGGATGCGTCGGCCATATCGTGGTCCAGGGAGCGCCCCAAGCATGCGCGGGCCGATTCTGAAGTGCCGGCCTCTGCCCGTGCGTCACAGCCTGGAGCAGTGAAGTCGCCTCACTCCTCCCGCCCATCGGCAGCCCTCCTGCACAGCCCGCGCGGAGGGCTGCCCTTAGGGTTTTCCAGCCCCGCCCAAACAAGCGTGCCTGCAGCAGCGTCTCTCAGCCCCATGCGCAGCAGGAGACAGCACGACGCCCCCGTGGACTTGCCTGCTCTTGTGGTGGAGCAGCCAGTCTTTCTGCCGACGCCTCTCAGCCCCATGCATGCTGCGGCCTCGCCCCTCCCTCTCCGACAGGCGACCACGGGCGATCCGCATGTGCACGTTGGCGCAGAAGTCGCACGTGGCGGCCACAGGGAGGCAAGCGCTGCTGACAGGGATGGCGCCAAGGGAGCGGACGCCGAGGCAGTGAGGAGCAGAGCCGACGACACGAGCCAAGACAGGGCGCAGCCGCGCAGGAGTGCTGGGCGGGCTGTGTCCATGTACGAGGTGCAGGTGGGGCAGGAGGAGGTGCTGTCCCCTCACCAGCGAGTGCTGCAGTTCCTGCAGACCAGCGGCCCCGCCGAGACTGGCGTTGCGCTCATGCTCTCGCCCTCTCGCCAACCTGGGCCTGCAGCCGCGGCGTCCCTTGCTCCCACGCACAGGCGGCATGTGACGGAGACTGAACTCGAGTGCGGAATTCTGCACCTGGGCGGGCGTGAGGTGACGGCGAATGCGGGCGGTAGTGGGAAGGAGGCGGAAAGCGTGCGGCAGGTCACACAGACGGAGCTCGGCAGCGCCAGCCAGGCGCAAGGAGGGCGTGCGATGCGGCACGTGAAGCACGTGAGCTTTGTGGGGTCTGGTGGGGACAGCACGGTGGCGAGCATGTTTGAGGGCCGCCACGCCGGGGTGCAGCTGAGTGGGTCTGGGCGGCCGCAGGTGACGTGCGTCGAGTGGGATGCGGCCGCAGCAAGGGGACAGCAGGAGGGCAGGCATGGAGGGAAGCGGCAGGTCAGCAAGAGCAAGTCCGCAAAGGCCGCGGGATCTGATTGGTTGCTTGACGTGAAGCTCCAATTCGAGGCCACTGAGCAGCAGCACGTGTCGCGAGAGATGGCGGTGGGTGGCCCGCGCGACCGCGGTGGCAGGCGCGACATGCACTCCACTGCCACCACCTCCATGAGAGCCAGCACGGCTGCCTTGCACATGCCCGCCCACACAGCGCAGGCTGCACCCAGCGGCGGCAGCACGCACGCAACAAAGGAGTCCAGCCTGTCCCACAGGCGCAACAAGGGGGGGCTGAGGGTTGACGTGGCGCACATGGCGCCGCCACACATGGGCACGGAGCACGCGGCCATCGCGTTGGTGGTGGAGCCCTCGCCGGTGGGTGCTCCCCGCGCCAAGGCCATGAGCCCAGCCGCCATAGCCCGCCAGAGCCATGACAGCAGCGCCGCCGGAGA
Organism: Penium margaritaceum; assembly: GCA_023375785.1. NCBI lineage: Eukaryota > Viridiplantae > Streptophyta > Zygnematophyceae > Desmidiales > Peniaceae > Penium > Penium margaritaceum. Next base: position 44,584 of record SZWC01011184.1, on the reverse strand, counting down.
TGCAGGCAGCAGCAGGCACGCTGGTCCTGCACCAGCGGCAAGCACCGGCGGAGGAGCTTCAGGCAGCGATGCAGGGCTGGGCGGCAAGAGTTGCGTGCCTGCGGATGCCTCCTTTGCTTCTCCTCCGCGTGCGGCCTTTGCCACCCCACCCACTCCTCCTCCCTCTCTAGGCGTGCTGGGGTCTGGGCTGGGCAGTCTGACGCGCACGTTCATAGTGAAGGAGGCGATAGGGGAGGGAGGGTTTGGCCGCATCCACGTGGTGAAGGAGAAGGCGACGGGGCAGCTGTGGGCGTGCAAGAGCGTGAGCAAGGAGCTGCTGCGGGAGAAGACCGCCGCAGAAGCGCTGAGGAGGGAGGTGCTGGTGATGGGGCTGCTGAGGGGCCACCCCTCCGTGGTTGAACTCAAGGAAGTGATCGAGGACGAAGAGGTGAGTCTGGTGCCACGGCGGGATGGATGGTTAGGTGCTGTGAAGCAGCGGCAGCGGTGTGCGGCAGTTCATGTGCCGTGCCGTTGTATGCGCGTTTCAGTGCATGGATGGGGACTCCATGCGCCGCCGTCAGGGCAGCGCAGTGCATGTTCATGGCCCTATGTTGCTCTCCATCAGTCCACGTGGAAATGGAGACGCTAAATGTGAAGACGTGGAATGTGAAGACGTGGAATGTGAAGACGTGGAATGTGAAGACGTGGAATGTGAAGACGTGGAATGTGAAGACGTGGAATGTGAAGACGTGGAATGTGAAGACGTGGAATGTGAAGACGTGGAATGTGAAGACGTGGAATGTGAAGACG
>SZWC01011184.1:0-43691 GCA_023375785.1 Penium margaritaceum | reverse complement strand
AGGGCAAGGCAATCAAAGGACCTGCGCTTAGCCTGTGCTATGCCTCTGCTGAGCCTACGCTGCGCCTGTACTTTGCCTCTGCTGCACCTTGGCTGCTCTTCAGCAAAGATGAAATTGCAGCGCCTGTTATGCACGTCTCTCCCGTGCCTCTGCCGCTCCTCTTCTGCGCCTGTTGCTGCTTGCTTGCTGCTGCTCCTGTAGCCGCCTCTGCCGCCTGCTTGCTGCTAATCTGCCGCTGCCGCAGTCTCAGCATGCGTGCAAAAGTGTGCTGAGACGTGGTGTGCCGCGGGTGTGTGTCTCAGGGGCGGACAGGAGTACGGCCTCAGATCTGGACTGGGGGTGTGGTCCAGATCAGAAACGTCGAAGCGACGTTGTGGACTGCGCGTGCGGGTATGGGCGTATCACTGAAAAGAGGACGCCGCGGAAAGGGTCGCGAACCACTAGTCCGCGACCTGTTTTTTTTTTTTCGATTTCTCAACAGCTGGGGTTGAACCAGGGTGTCCGGGTTCGACCCCTCGGGATTTAATTCGGGATACGGGCGTTTTAAAACGGCCGTTTTAAAACGGCCCGTGTAATTCGGTCTTAAGCCTTAAGAAATCCCGCGATTCGGTTCCACGGCGTTGTCCACTGCGCGGCTGCTGACCCTCGGCCTGAGGACGAGGTTCTTCCTTTGGCGCACGGGCTGGGCCTGCCTTGTGCCCTCTCACTGTCAGATCTCTGTGCCTTCGAACCGGTCTTTGCCGGTACTTAGCTTTTTAGCTGCTTTTCATTTCCACTGTTCATGTGCCGTTGGTGGCGGCTCCTTTATACCCCGTAGATGTGCCGGTGCAGGGGCGGCTTGCATGTTCTCCATTCTTATAAATTAACTTCNAAAAAAAAAAAAAAAAAAAAAAAAAAGAAATCCCGTATTTATCAAGGTAGGCGAAGACGTTGAATGTGAAGACGTCGAATGTGAATACGTTGAATGTGAATACGTTGAATGTGAATACGTTGAATGTGAAGGCGTTTAATGTACCGATACCGCAGTACGGTACTCTTTTCTGTCAAAATACCGCGGTGTTTTGTACTGCTGGTACACAATACCGCGGTTTGTCATCCCTGCCACCAACGGTTGAGCCCAGGATCCTGGGAGGTGGAGGTTGTGGAACCTGCGCCTTCTCTGAAAGGTAAAAGCTCAAGAGCAGCATAGTCATGGCTGTGGCTGTGGCTGTGGCTGTGGCTGTGACTGTGGCTGTGACTGTGGCTATGGCTGTGGCTGTGACTGTGGCTGTGACTGTGGCTGTGGCTGTGGCTGTGACTGTGGCTGTGACTGTGGCTATGGCTGTGGCTGGGGCTGTGGCTGTGACTGTGGCTGTGACTGTGGCTATGGCTGTGGCTGGGGCTGTGGCTGTGACTGTGGCTGTGACTGTGGCTATGGCTGTGGCTGGGGCTGTGGCTGTGACTGTGGCTGTGACTGTGGCTATGGCTGTGGCTGGGGCTGTGGCTGTGACTGTGGCTGTGACTGTGGCTATGGCTGTGGCTGGGGCTGTGGCTGTGACTGTGGCTGTGACTGTGGCTATGGCTGTGGCTGGGGCTGTGGCTGTGACTGTGGCTGTGACTGTGGCTATGGCTGTGGCTGGGGCTGTGGCTGTGACTGTGGCTGTGACTGTGGCTATGGCTGTGGCTGGGGCTGTGGCTGTGACTGTGGCTGTGACTGTGGCTATGGCTGTGGCTGGGGCTGTGGCTGTGACTGTGGCTGTGACTGTGGCTATGGCTGTGGCTGGGGCTGTGGCTGTGACTGTGGCTGTGACTGTGGCTGTGGCTGTGGCTGTGGCTCACACTGAGTTTGGCAGTGGGTTTCTCACACTGAGTTTGGCAGTGGGTTTCTCACACTGAGTTTGGCAGTGGGTTTCTCACACTGAGTTTGGCAGTGGGTTTCTCACACTGAGTTTGGCAGTGGGTTTCTCACACTGAGCTTGCTCCATCGGAGGCGACAGAGTGGCATGCCACGGTCTCGTGGGCCAACGTAGAGCTTGTGTGGAAGGGTGTGTGGCTCGCGCGGGTTGTGGTTGGTGTGTGGATGTGACTGGTTGGTGTGTGAGTGTGACTGGTTGGTGTGTGAATGTGACTGGTTGGTGTGTGGATGTGACTGGTTGGTGTGTGAGTGTGACTGGTTGGTGTGTGAGTGTGACTGGTTGGTGTGTGAATGTGACTGGTTGGTGTGTGAATGTGACTGGTTGGTGTGTGAGTGTGACTGGTTGGTGTGTGAGTGTGACTGGTTGGTGTGTTAATGTGACTGGTTGGTGTGTGAGTGTGACTGGTTGGTGTGTGAGTGTGACTGGTTGGTGTGTGAGTGTGACTGGTTGGTGTGTTAATGTGACTGGTTGGTGTGTGAATGTGTCTGGTTGGTGTGTTAATGTGACTGGTTGGTGTGTGAATGTGACTGGTTGGTGTGTGAATGTGACTGGTTGGTGTGTGAGTGTGACTGGTTGGTATGTGAATGTGAACACAGACTGTCTCGTTGTGTGTGTTTGTGGCGCAGGACGTCCACATGGTCATGGAGCTGTGCAAAGGCGGAGATCTGTTTGAGCGGCTGCGCAAGCGAGGGCGGTACTCGGAGCGCGACGCGGCCGTGGTGCTGCGGCAGCTGTGCATTGCGTTGCGCGAGTGCCAGCGCGTGGGGTTTGTGCACCGCGACGTGAAACCGGAGAACATTCTGCTTGTGGCAGAAGACGACAACACCACCGTCAAACTCACCGACTTCGGCATCGCCGCCAACGTGAAGCCTGGTGAGCGTGTGTGTGTGTGCATCTGCACAAACGCAGTTTGGTGCAGGGGTCAGTAGGAGCAGCAAATCATGCCATGCCTTCTAGTTGCACAGTCAGTAGGTGCAGCGTTGTTGCGATTCTCTTTTCTTTTTCCAAATGGCGGGGAGGTTGCTTTGTTTCCCGCCTGCCACCACAAACAACGTACGTCACACGCCACATCCACAGGACTGGAGGCGTGATGGGTGCTTGGACAACTTTCTAGAGACCAGGACCACCATGGCTGTGTTTCTAGCCTTGCTAGATGTAAACAAAACAAGGAAGCGAAACTCGCAGTGAAAGCAAATAGAAGCTGACCGATGGACAGTCAACGCGAGTTGAATCACAACTCAATTTCAAATGGTCAACGCTTTGTCGAGCATGGTCTAAACCGCAACTGATTTCGGTCGCGTCTGCGCTGCTAGCGAACATGAACAAGCACAACGGCCGTTGGCAAGTTTCAGCACGCATGAGGAGTCGAGAGGGGTCGAATTTGAAACGAAATGGAGACAGTGCAAGGGAAATGAGTCTAAACCACATTCAATTTTCTGGTCTTGACTGGTGATTCAACACGCATAGGCGAGTGAGAACGTGTGAGTGAGAACGTGTGAGTGAGGACGTGTGAGTGAGGACGTGGGGGTTTGATTTGAAGGCGTGTGTCAGGCGACAAGAACGCAGCGGCAGGCAGAGCCATCGTGCGGTTCTGTAGTAGTTCACCCGGCATGGCAAGAAACATTCTTGCGGCCGGTTTGTATGCCACAAGATTTCGGCACCGTGTTTTGTGGCGAATGAAAACACCAACAATTCTGAGATTCATTTTTAGAATAACATGCCCTACGGCCTTGCAGATTCGATCCTTCACCATTTTGGGGGTTCAGGAACCTTCAGTTTTGTTCGCAGGTTAGCTTTACTCTGTTTTCACCGAATCCGTTGGAAGTGTTCGGTTGCCACCTTGAATTCGTTGACCGGTCTCGCTCATTTTCTTCGACTCGGCAGAGACATGGCAGCAGAGACATGGCAGCAGAGACATGGCAGCAGAGCGCAATCACTGTGAACGATCCGTGCAGGATTGACGCGTTTGTCGGGAGGAACAGACTTTTCTTACCATGGACTCGTCCATGACCCGTGCGGTTGTTGGTGCGCATGAGTGCTTTCGCCTGCTGCAGTGCCTGTCTGTCCGTGCAGCTGCAGCTATGGGATGCCGCACGCGCCTGGGTGTGAGGCATTGGGTTGAAGACAACGCAACGCACTGATGCACTTTTGACACTGCGAAGGAAGAAGGCATCACACATCACTGAGCAAGCACCCGCATGCGCACCCTCTGACAAGAAGAACCGACACATGTAGGTTTGACTGCAGCAGGGAAGAAGTGGATATGGATTCCACCGGCCAGTGTGGTGTCTACACTAGACACCACACTGCACGCTTCTGCACCGGCCAGTGTGGTGTCTACACTAGACACCACACTGCACGCTTCTGCACCGGCCAGTGTGGTGTCTACACTAGACACCACACTGCACGTTTCTGCACCGGGACACCTTCGACCTCCCTCCACCCTAGACAAGGCAGGCGAGTTGAACAGGAGCATTTGCACTGCACTGCGGTTCACACACTTCTGCATCGGCCGACAGGAGCAATGTGTCACTTGTGCGTTGGCGCTGGCATGCATGCTGCAAGCACGGTGTCGTAGGTGATCCTTCGGCTTTTGCCAGTGGAGGTTTTTCCGGCGTCTCCTCCTCCTCCTCCTCCTCCTCCTCCTCCTCATCCCCCCTTGCCTTCTCCTCCTTCTCTGCGACTTCCTTGTCATCCACCTTGTCCCACAACACAACGGGAGTGGTATGGGTTGAAGGAAGCCTAGAACAACTGCTGTCGCACAACCACAACGTAGTGCTTCTTGCGCGGCACGGCTGTTGAGCTGATGTGAACGCTGTTGCAGGTTGCAGGAAGGAAGCCTAGAACAACTGCTGTCGCACAACCACAGCTGTTGCAGCAAACCGTTGTGAACGGATGTGGCTTTGTCTCCTGCTGCAGGCTGCAAGTTGAAGCACATGGTGGGGTCGCAGCTGTATTTGGCTCCCGAGACTATTCGCGGGGCCTATGCGCACGAGGTGGACGTGTGGAGTGCAGGAGTGGTGCTGTTTCTGTTGCTGTCGTCCATGCCACCCTTCTGGGCATCCACCGACAATGGCATCCTCGCCGCCATCACATCTCAGGAGCCGCGCTTCAAGTCGCACCCGTGGCCGTCCATTTCAGAGGCAGCGAAAGACCTGGTCAGGCGCATGCTCACAAAGGACCCACAGCATCGCATCTCATGGGACGCCATCCTCGGTACGTGCAAGCTACGCCAGCGCTGCTGCTGCTGCTGCTGCTGCTGCTGTTGTGTGTAAGCTTCCTGCAGCCATGTTCCAATTCTCCACAGGAGTGGCGCAAGCAACGTCCATGCTTCCCATAACGACTTTTAGTCAGCCATTGACAGACAGTGACAGTTGCTCCTGCACGTAGATGCAGAAACAAGCAGCAATGGCGTTAGGGATGAGCAGGCTAATCCACAAGTGGCTGTCTGCTCTGCTCTGCTCTTCTCTCTAGTCTTTGTTGAGTGTGCTTGCTCCCTGCCCTGTTGACCCAACTCGTGCCAGCCTCACCACACTACTGCCACCTGTTCCAGTCTCATTCTGCCCCGTGGTTGTCTGTCCTCTGCAGGCCACTCGTGGGTCCAGCACCATGCCACATGACCGCGCACGCCATCTCATGTTCGCAGCAAATTGAGCGACTCTTGTCCACGCAAACCCATCTGGCCAACTTGCAACAACACTTCCTACGGTTACTGTCACATCGAGTGCCAGATGTTTCATGCTGAAGAATCTCATCAGAAAGGGCTTTTGTTGTATTGAACTTCTGGTTATCCAGAATGATCTCGTGGTGCATATGCAGCTTTGCCACTACGATGATGCCTTCACAAGAAATGAGTGAAAGCACAACTTGGCTAATGATTCATATGTAGTATCCTGTTTCGTAGCGCATACCCTCCGCCACACTCTGTTCTCAACAATGGAATAACAAGTGGGAGATGCAGTAGACATGTTCCACTGCCTTGCTTTTGTTGTCGGCATAGTGAATTTTAGAATTCTGAGAGATTTTCATACATGATTTTACGATTGGTCATGGCAAACCCTTAGTTACATGAAGCAGATCGGTGGTGTGGGGGTGACCTGTCGGTTCCCAATTAGCACGTGGTGTCCATGCTAGACCTCCTAAACCTTTGTATCATGTTTAGACTTGTCGGATCTTTTTGTATGGAGCTCTTGCATCGACTCTCTATGTGTTTGTGTACAAGAAAATGACGAGAGGGACACAAACTTCAGGAACTTTAGCATGCAGACAGAAATGACTACTAACAAGCACACATCATAAATACCTAGCGCAGCACGCGGCATATGACGCACGCTTATGGGTGTCACACATGAAAGACGGCTTCCTAGCACTGCTGTCGCAGGCGTGGCAGTACAAGCCGGCCAGTTAACTCACTAGCACACACAGGTGAAGGTGAGAACAGCAAGGGGTTGGCTAGGGACACAAGTACAAGTGTCAGAAGCTGCAAAAATACTAAATTGTGCAGGAAGAAGTGACAACTGAAGCCTGGACAACCTAAATAGTGTCACGAACCTGGTGGATGCACACACACGCGGCGCACAAGGGCGCTATTTTCTAGCAGGACAAAACAGTGGCAAAAACACAGTTTTGGCCATAACTCCCTGCAGACATGTCAGAACGACGAGCCATTTGAACCAGGGCGGCCGCATCGACGAGATCTACGTTCTGATAGGCTGCACGCCTTTGTGTTGTCCCACAGCACGAAACTAAAAAATACAAGAGTCTTCTGGGCGCCCGTCACCGCCGGCCGCCGATGTTCTGCCAGCATCGCCAGTCTCAGGGATCTCCACGTGGATGGACATGAGCCGAGGGGTCACCGTAAGCCGTTTACGACACACACAACACTCCCCCATGACCGGAGGGCGAAACACGTCCATGCACATGCAGACACCAACGATGTACAGAGCAGGAAACGCACAGGTGCTGCAGGCAGCAATCACAGCACACGCAAGGTGGCACATGAGGAATCAACTTGCAACAGGGATGGGGCAGAGTCCCATGGAACGAGTGGCCGCATGAAACCTCGAACGGCCTAGAGCCTTGGTCAGAAAATCTGCGCACTGCCTGTCAGTGCCCACGTGGATGACTCGGATCTCACCACGATCAACCAGATCACGCACGAAGTAGTGCTCGACATTGATGTGCTTTGTGCGTGCATGGAACATACCTGAATTCTTCGCGATGGCCTCCGCGCTCATGTTGTCACACTGGAGAACCACGGGGGGAATGGACTGACGTAGTTCACGCAACAGACGGACAAGCCAGACACACTCCGCTACACCGGTGCCTAGGGCAACATACTCTGCCTCAACAGCGCTGCGTGCGTTGCAGCCCTGCTTCCCACTACGCCATGACACTGTAGTGCCTCCAATGAGAAAGATGTAGCTGATGCGGCTCTTGCCATCTGGACTCCACGCACAATCACTGTCTGTGTACCCATCGAGCACAACGGACACCTGCTCGCGAAAGCACAGGCCGAAGCGTGCGGTGGACAGGATGTAGCACACACACCGGACTGTGGCCTCCAGTGTTCGCTGGCGTGGAGCCTGCGAGAACTGGACGAGCAGGTTGACAGTGAAGGGCCGTGTCGTGGTGGCCAAGTACATGAGCGAACCGATGGCTCGCAGATACAGGGTCACATCGACTGGCTCCCCCAGGTCAGCTAGGTCATCCACCTTCAGGGCGGCCTGCTCCTCAGGAGTCATGGGCGTGGAGGCCGTGCGGACGGCAGCGAGGAGGTCGACAAAGCGCTCCCCCACAGTCTCTGCGTAGCGTCCCTGATGGACACGGAGTGTGCGACGGACACAGTCGCGCAAGATCTCCATCCCCAAAAAGACATAGGCCTCACCAACATATTTCATCTTGTAGGTGGAGGAGAGAACGGCCTTGGTAGCGTTCACTGCTCCCAGGTCGGGCGAGGCGATCAGAAGATCGTCCACGTAGACGAGGATGGTAGCGAGCGGTGCTAGGGAGTGTGAGAGGAACAGGGATGGGTAAGCATCACCTTGAGCATACCCACCGCGTCTCAGCGTGCTGGTGATCTCCTGATTCCAGCAACGAGGTGACTGTTTCAGGCCGTACAAGGCCTTTCGCAGTCGGTATACGCGACCGGTACCATCCTCAAAGCCGGGTGGCTGGACCATGTAGATCTCCTCCTCAAGGTCCCCGTTAAGGAACGTGTTGTTGACATCCATCTGATGGAGTTCCCAGTCGTGTTGTGCTGCCTGGCTCAACAGCGTGAGCGTGGTCATCATCCGGCCAACAGGGGCAAAGGTCTCGGTGTAATCCACGCCAGGGATCTGAGAGAAGCCTTTTGCTGTCAGACGCGCTTTGTAGCGCTCCATAGTGCCGTCTGGTTGTAGCTTCTTGCGGAGAACCCACTTGGCCTTAATGGCCTTGCGGTTCTTCGGCAAGTCCACCAACTCAAAGACGTCATGCTCTCGGATGGCATCGAGCTCAGCCTGACAGGCAGCGCGCCACTGCTCAGTGTCGAGGGCTGACAAGGCCTCAGGCAGGCTGGTGGGATCTGGAGACAGCAGTGGTGCACTGCGTGTAGCCAAGGCGTATGCCGCAGAGGGAGGGTCGACCGTCATCATGGACTCAACGGCATCTCGAGCGAGATCGCGCTCATGAGCAAGTAGTGCCATGCCGGTGGTACAGCCAGGGTGAATCTAAGTGAGGCCGCGAGCACTCAGGCCGAGGGCCTTCGTGCCCGGGTCACCGCTGACGATGCTGCGTGCGGGACGAGGGCGGAGGCGTCCACCGAATGCCCGTATGTAAGGGTCCGACGGGGCAGGAGCAGTGGCCGCATCCGAATCACATGCCGGTATGGACCGCACGGCATGCGTACCACTAGAGGCTTGTGGGGCCTCAGTAGCCGTGGACGGCCCTACGGCAGACGCAGGCATGTCTGCGGCCGGAGGCTGAGATGGCTCAAAGCCAGACACGCACGCGGACACAGGATCAGGCAGGGCCTCAGACGTAGAATCATACGCAGTATCAGGTAGGGCCGCAGACGCGGAATCAGACACAGGGTCAGGCAGGGCCACAGACGCGGGAGCAGACTCAAACGCGGGCTCAGGCACGAGCGAGAGAGGAGAGTCGGGGGCGGAGGAGCGAGCCACAGATGGGACGGGGCTGGGGGTGCCGGTGGGCACAGCCTCTTGGGATAGCCCCGGGGGTGTCGGCAACGGAGTGACCATACTGGCCGGGGGCACCGTGCCAACCATGACAGGAGCCTCCCCCACACTACGGGGCCTGGCACACCCAGGGGCATGAGCAGCACACAGAGCATGGATACGAGCAAGGTCGCGGAAGGCGAGATGCTCGAAGAAGAGAGCGTCACGTGACTCGACGATGCGACGTCGCTCAGGGTCCCAGAACCGCCAGGCCTTCGACCGCGGGGCGACGCCGACAAAGGCGCAGATGCAGCCCCGCGGAGAGAGCTTGCTCCCCTGCTGCTCCGGTGTGAACCAGACGCAGGCAAGGGAGCCCCGGACACGGACCAGGCACAGATCCGCGCGGTGTCCATACCACAGCTAGTAGGGCGTGCGGTGACCTAGGAGGGGGCCGTGGGGAATACGGTTCCAGACCCAGGTCATATACGCCATGCCCTCGAAGGCAAAAGCCTCAGGCATAGCGCTGCCCGTGCGCATGGCACGGACCGCATCCTCCATGGTGTGGTTCCAACGCTCTGAGACACCGTTCTGCTGGGGGGTGGCGGGAGCAGAGAGGTTGTGGAAGACACCAAGCTCGGTGAAGGAGCGGGCCATGTCACCGAGGTACTCGCCGCCGCGGTCAGAACGAAAGGTCTGAAGGCGGTGGGAGGATTGGCGCTCGGCCATGACCAGCCAGGTGCGGACAGCAATGGCGGCATCGCTCTTCTGACGTGGACTGTAGATCCAGCGCATGCGCGTGAAGTCATCAGTCAATGTCAGGACGTAGCCGCCGCAGTCCTCCTGAAACTCGACAGGGAGCGGACCCATGACGTCGGAGTGGAGCCCTGGAGACAGACACAGGATAGGTGGACCAGTGCATCTTGCCTTCAGCACAGGACATGCAGTCGGTCGTGGGCGGCGCCTCGAAGGATGCCGCATCAAGACCGAGAGCAGGCTGAGTGTGGAGCAACCTGTCAACAACCCCCAAGTGGACATGGCAGAGGCGTTGATGCAGGAGACAGTGGTGCTCGGGGGACAGAGCACCAGCGATGAAAACACGAGTAGTGGAAGAATGAGACAAAGAGGGGGTACTCGTAGAGGACCCAGAGATGTGATACAGATCATCGACGACCGTCCCACTGAGGACGGTCTCCTCGGTACCGCGCACAAAGATGCAAGCATCGGCATCTGTATGCGTGACACCCAGGCCCATCTTGGTGCACGCACGGACAGACAACAGGCTGAGTTCTAGATCAGGGACAAAGAGGATGTCGGAGATGTATACGAGACCAGCAGGCCCGGAGAACTGCACAACCCCAACACCCTGGACAGGGACCTCATGGCCAGCTGCAGTGCGGACAGAGCGAACGGTGCCAACAGGATGCAAGACAACGAAGGCGTCACGTCGACACGTCATGTGATGGGTGGCACCAGAGTCAACGACCCAGGTGGCATCGGTGACACGCGTACAAGGGGTAACGTGGCACTCGGCGACGGAACAAGGCGCGGCAGCAGGGCGCTCGGCGGGTGACATGACAAGGCGACCAGCGGAGCGCACATGAGATGCATGCAACCAAGACACATTATCAGGTCTGTCACGTGCACACGGCTCGACATGGGGACCACCACAGGCATCATCACGCAACGACACAGACAGTCCACAGGCAGTAGGACCTCCCGGCTCAGTCAACACACTCGCACCTCCCTGAGATGAGAACAGGGCGAGAAGCTGATGCAGCTCGGCGATCGTCCTGTCGCGGTCGACGAGCGTCTGGTTATGAGGGTCAGCGGAGGAGCCTGCTGTGGCGATGGACTGCTCTGGGGTGGCTGCGGTAGTGGCGGCCCATCGGGCGGTCGCACTAGACGTCTGGCGCACGCGTGCCTCGTGCACCTGCTACAGGCTGTGCGTGACCTTTGCCCGGTCCAATGGGCGGCCGGTCACACGAGTGCAGTCGGGGTAGCGATGGTCACCCCCGCAGTTGAAGCACACAAACCGGCGGCCCATCGTGCTTCCAGAGCTGCTACTGCCGCTGCTACTGCTACTGCCGCCACTGCTGCTGCTGCTCCAGCCGCTGGTGTTGCGGCTCATGCTGCTTGTGCTGGTGACACTACGCGTTCCATCACTGGAACCACCAGCTGATGATTTGCGGGCCTTCTTCCCCTGAGTTGGTGCCGCTATCGTTGTAGACGGTGGGGAGGAGGATGCGACGGCAATTGCAGCTGAAGCGGTGCTACGGCGAACACGGTTCGCTACGTCCATGTCGGCGACCTCCAGGAAGTGGAGGGTGGCCCAGCCCAGCAGGATCCCGTCGCTCCCCATGTCGCGCAGCAGGGTCTGGTCGAAGTTGCTGAAGACGCGCGCGTAGTCAGGGTGGATACCGTAGAGGATGATCTAGAGGACGGAGTATTGTGTGGGGGCATCGTCTCCCAGCTCCTCGTGCAGCTAGATCGCCCGGTGCCAGTAGTCAGCTGCGGACTCCTGAGCAGTCTGGCAGAGGGAGTTGAAGTCGGCGAGGCGCTGGGACGTCAAGGCCAAGGTGGCGCCCTCAAAAAGAGTGACAGCCAGTGTCCACGCCGCGCAAGGGTCGGCTCCCGAGCCGGTTAGCGGATAACCAAGGAACTGACTGAAGTCCTTGGTGAAGTCCGGGGCGACCTTCATCAGACCGGAAGCGGTGCGGACAACCATCTGTGTCTGGGCGAGGTCAGACGCCTGGTATGGAGTGAGGTAGTAGGCGAGGACTCCCTCGCTCATGGCCCACATGCGGAAGCGCGGTTCCCAGGACTTGAAGTCGTTTCCAGTATTGAAGACAGGCGGGTCCGACTCAAACCATTTGGGTGGCTTGACCGTCGGCAAAGCGACGGCCAAAGCTACTGCGGGGCAGGGCATAGAGGAAACCCCCTTACCCAGGTAGGCCCGCAAAGCCAGCTCCTCAAAGCTCAGAGGATGGCGAGATGAGCTCGGGCCGGCGTCGGTGTTGGATCTCGTGCCCTGGAGGGCGGCATTGGCCTCACGCGCTCTGCGACGCGCCTCCAGGCGGATGAGGCGTGCTCGCAGCAGCTCTTCCTCGCCCTCCTCGCCGGAGTCGGAGAGGTTCTCCGCGACCTCATCAGCATTACCGTCGTGAGCGAGGTGGTCCTCGCTCGGGTTAGCGGACGGATGCTGCTGCAGCTGCTGAGACTCCTGCTGCTGAGGCAGTAAGCCCCTGATCAGGTCCTGTAGCTCAGTGACCTGCCTCGTCAAAGTATTGCGGCTCTCCGCCTGTAGGTCAGCCAGCGCGCGCACCTGGCGCGCCAACGTCATCGGCCTCGGCGGCCGCTGCTGCTGTTGCGGCTACTGTTGCTGCCGCCGCTGCTGCTGTGGCTGCGGCTGTTGATGCGGCTGCTGCTACTGTTGTTGCTGCTGCTGTTGCTGCTGTTGCTGCTGCTGCTGCTGCTGCCGCTATGGTGACGATGGTGGCGGCCGGCGTTGGCCGCTGACGGAGCTGCCCTCGGGAGCTGCGTCGGTGGCGACGCTAGAGGGGGTGAGCCTCGGCATGCTGGCCAGTTCCCTTTTTTTTGTGTGTTGTTGTTGCGGAACACCTCACCGCGGAACCTCACCTCCGCGGAACGCCCCCGCGGAACACCTCCGCGGAACAACTCCGCGGTATACCGCACCGCGGAATTTTCGCGGCTGCCGCGGATCAATTGGAGCTGGACGCGGTCACGCCAGAGCGGAACACGATGGGGTGCTGCGAATAGCCACCGCGGTCGCGCCAATGCGGAACGGGACGGGGTACCGCGAACTACCGGGGCACCTCCGTCAGTGTGTTCCGTGACCACCGCAGGGCTGCCGCGACTGGCGACCGCGGAACCGCCGCGGCATTGCCGCGGACTCGCGACCGCGCAGCACGGTGGAGCACCACCGGCGTGTTCCAGAGCCGCCACGGAGCTGCTGCGGTAGAACGCCGCGGATCCGCGGAACTCCGCAGATCTGCCGCGGCACCGTCACCATGGGGTGACGACTTCGGAACTCCGCGTGCGCCCGGGTGGATCCGCGGCTCTGACGGCGGATGCCGTTGCGGTCGCGGAGCTGCCGCGTCCGCTGCGGAGACCTCGTCACCGCGGAACACCGCGGAGTTTCCGCGGAGGGGCTACTGCTATCGCGGATTGGCCGCGGAAACGTCATGGATTTATCAAGAAAACGGTCGAAACGGTGGTGGGTCCTCCCAGGACCTCTCACCAAGACAGGGGACGCTGCTGCTGCTGCTACTCGAGGCAACGGCTGCGGTCGCTCACTGCTACTGAAGTTGTTGTGCCTCTACTATGCAGCTGTACGAGCACTGGCTCGCTGCTCTGATACCATGAAAGACAGCTTCCTAGCACTGCTGTTGCTGGCATGGCAGTACAAGCCGGCCAGTTAACTCACTAGCACACACAGGTGAAGGTGAGAACAGCAAGGGGTTGGCTAGGGACACAAGTACAAGTGTCAGAAGCTGCAAAAATACTGAATTGTGCAGAAAGAAGTGACAACTAAAGCCTGGACAACCTAAATAGTGTCACGGACCTAGTGGATGCACACACACGGGGCGCACAAGGGCGCTATTTTCTAGCAGGATAAAACAGTGGCAAAAACACAGTTTTGGCCATAACTCCCTGCAGACATGCCAGAACGATGAGCCGTTTGAACCAGGGCGGCCGCATCGACGAGATCTACGTCCTGATAGGCTGCACGTCTATGTGCTATCCCACAGCACAAAACTAAAAAAATTACAAGAGTCTTCTGGGCGCCCGTCACCGCCGGCCGCCGATCTTCTGCCACCGTCGCCAGTCTCAGGGATCTGCACGTGGATGGACATGAGCCGAGGGGTCACCATAATCCATGTACGACACACACAACAACAACACATGCAAGTGACCTCTTGAGTAGACTTACACAATCATCATCACTCCAGGTGATTGACATGGATTAAAGCTCTGGGGTGCAATACTGTGACGCATCATGGAGCGCTTCGTGGTACTGACACCATCAAGCTGTCAAATGGTCGCCACATCCCCAGCATCAGATTTATGGAGAGCTTGATTGTAGCGGTGTTTTGTACTTCTGCATTCTAACGTGGGAGCACACATTCATAGGAGTGCATGCACCACATGCGCTCTTGGTCGATGTTGTTTGAGTTTCCCTCATTTGCATGCTTTCAGCTTAGTGACCCTGGTTGCTGATCCCTCGGGACCACACATCCGGTTTATACCAACGAGTGAGAAAACGCCTGGACCTCGCTCGCTCCAGGGTAGGGTTCGATCTGTGGATGGTGTCCGGGTCCCACGTCGAGAGCCTCGCATGGTTGGCCTGGTCAACTGGCACTTATCACTTCGCTCGCTACTTTCTCGCTGAGTTGTTCGTTCCTCCTAGTCATCCTACATGCATGTGATTTTGCCCTGATCCATGGCGTCGCACCTTTCCTTCTACTTGCTTGCTTGCTTGAAGGAAGCATCTTTCCACTCCACGGTCCTGAGGCGTCCTCGGGCCACATCAACGTGGTGGGTTATCCCGCGCAAGCATTTCACACATGTCGGCCGTGATTGCGGCCGCAACAGCAGCGTGTACAGCTACTGCCCTCTCACACTTAGCCGTTGGTGCGGACAGTACATCAGCGTCTACTACTGCTGCCCGTGCACACTTCGGTCGAGCTACGCTCATTACAACCGCATCTCACGCTGCTGCCCGCGTGCATCTTCGCAATGGGTGCAGCGATAGCAGCTGCATTCCCCGTTGCTATGCACACTTTCATCGGCCGTGCTTCGGCCACCGCAGCGGCACTCCTCGTAGCCGCATCCCACGCTGCGACAAGTGTGCATCTCAGCCGTGGTTACGCCAACACCAACGTCTCTTCCACCTCTCCGTGCATGTCTCCGTTGTGGTTATGGCAACCGAAGTTGCATTCTCCATTGCTATCCACACCCACATACTTGCAAGCATTGCGCTAGTGTTGAGCTATAGTGCTAGCACAATGCCTTCAAGCTGCACACACTTCGCAACACACTACAGAGGAAAAGCTGCGTATTGAACAAGTCGATCAAGAGACCTTTGCAGATTTCATTCCTGACTTGGTTCTTAACCGCCTTCAGTCCACATTGCATGGTACGTATTCTGCTTTTGCTGCCACTGGCATTTCTACTGCTTTTTCCATCTCACGCGCTTCCGCATCCGCCTCTGCTGGCTCTACCTCCTCTCGTAGTCATAGCCGTCGTCTGCGCAGCTGATGCCAATGCACTAGCATCACGAGCAAATATCAAGCTTGACTTTGACTCCAACCCACCTCACTTCACTTCCAACCTCACTTTATACTCATGGGAGGTTCGCTACAGTGGTTGGACATAGGACAAGCAGCTCTGGGAATACAACCACGAGCCGAATCCCTCCGCCAATCCTCCCCTTGTGCCTGTGGACTCTGAGTCTGCCCGTGTTGTGTGTGAACTCATTCCTACTAGGCCCGACGATCTCATTGATGAGATCAGGCAATGCAGACTCAGCACGTCGCACACCCGCTGACCCGGTTTGTGCTTATGCGCCAATTAAGCGTCACACGACAATGACTGGCATGCAGACCAGAATGTCCTCACTGTCCAATTCAACATGCTCCCTATGTGTGCTGATGAGACTGCGGACGCCTATTAGGCTCGTAGTCTGTGCTTGCAGTGTGACCTGGGAAAGACCGAGCAGGGATAGCTTTCTGCTCTTCTCTCCATTGTCAACGGCCTCATCCCCGAGCTGGCTGACATCTTCTGGAAGGTGAGAACCTTCGATCTTGAATGCTTGGCCACTGATCCTGTTCCTGAGGAGCACCGCAAGGCATCAGAGCCTTGTGGGAGTTCACCTTCCAGTGCCACACTAATCGGTGGAGCTCGTTGCAAAACAAGTGCATCCATCGTGCAGTAGTTACAGCAGCTACCGCCACACTTCCCTCCTCATCCGCATGAGTTATTGCCTCATCTTCCATCACCTCCATCACAATAGCTATGTTCCTCGTTTCCCAAGGGAATGGTGGGGGTGGGGGCCGTGGTAAGGGAAACGACAGAGGTAGCACCGTAGGCGATGGTGGACAGGGGGAGCGCGGTAAAGGCCGGGGTTCTGACCACATCTTCCTCATCCTCCTCCAGCACTGTCACATGCTGGAACTGGGACGCCACTGACCATGCCACCCCCAAGTGTCCTGCACCATCCGATCATGCCTGCCTTGCATCTGCCATGCGTGTGCACTAGGCCCGCTCCTCTGGTGGTGGTGGTGGTGGTGGTGCTTCTCCCACCTCCACCTCTGTTGGATCCTCTAGCCATACTTCGTCTTCCTCCATATCTGCTTCTGCCTACAGCACCACCATGGCTTCACCACCACCGCCTTATTCCTGGGGATGGCCTCCAGGGTTTGGTACCCCAGTCTACTACGGGTCCCCTTTCGGGTCCAACTCACCTCCATTCTGGACATCGTCCACCTACACCTCTCGACACCCCTCTTCAGGCGTCATCATCACCCCTGACCTGCCTAACAACAAGTGCCAGGTGGATTCGGCCCTCTCTCCTGCCGTCCACTAGCGACACCTCTGTGATCAAGGAGGTGAGACTATCCATTCAGTTGAGGGGATGCTTGCGTGTGCTGTTAACGACAGTCTTCGTGGTCCGTCATCAGGTCATGTTCAGGGACGTTCTCCAGTTGATGTCCTGTGGATTGAGCACTGGCAGTCTTATATTTTTCCATGTTGCCTTGCTGCCTATGGCCAACACCTTTCTTCACGCTCTGCCATTGCTGCTATCAGCTATGATCCATCGATTGTTCGCGTGACGGGTGCCTTCTGGATCCTTGACTCAGGAGCCACCCACCACATGACCTCGAGTCATTTCTCTTTCCTCTCGCTAGGCCCAATTCACTCTGTTCACTTTATGCGCGCTTGTTCTGGCCAGCTTTTGCCAGTCCATGGCGTTGGGGTTGTTTGCTTTGTTGGCCCTGGGAAGGAGCTCTTCTTGTTTGACCTGTTGTGCGTGCCCGCTCTTGAGCTGAGTCTTCTCTCTGTTATGACTCTTGATGACCAAGGCATGGACTTCTCCTCTAGCCACGGTATTGCATCTGTGCAGTGCCGCACCACTGGCTGTCTTCTGCTGCGTGGCAAGTGCTATGACCGTTTCATTCACGTGTCGTTATTGGCGCCTCATCCCGCTACCACTGCCCTTGTTTTTGTCGCACGCTCCCTCTTCCCAGCACAAGCACATCTGTTGCACCGTCACCTCTGCCACATTCATACTGCTGTCATTGAAATCTTGCTGCATGACCAACCCGCTCTTGGTCTTAATACCTCCATGTTCCCTGCCCCTTGCTCTGCTGACTGCCTCACTTGCGCTCAGGGCAAAATGTATCGTTCCCCATTTTCCACTTTTGAGTCCTGCACGTCCTATCCCGTTGATCTCTTCCACGCTGACATCATGGGACTCCTTGTCCATGATGCACTAGGGGTTGGCTGCTACGTCCTCTGTCTCGTACATGACTTCTCTCGCATGCGCTGGGCCTTTGCCCTCTGTAAAAAAAGTGATGTCTGCTCCACTCTTGAGTCCTGGCTTCCACAGGCTGAGTTGGCCTGTGGTCATCGCCTGAGACTCTTTTGTTGTAACCGTGGCGGGGAGGTCATGGGACCCACTGCTCACTTCTTGTCCTCTTAAGGGGTGTGTATGGAGCCATCTGCTCCTTACACACCCTAGAATAATGGCAATTCTGAGTGATGGAACCGTACACTCATTGACGGCGTCTGTACTCTTCTCAATGTCTCTTCCATTTCCCCTCTCTTCTCTTTTGAGGCCATGTCAAACATGACTTGGGTCTAGAACCGTGTTCCGCACGGTCCCCTTCCTCGTCATGTCAACCCCTTTGAACGGTGGTATAGCTGTTGTGCTAACCTGTGTCTTGCTCACGTCTGGGGTCACGTCCCTGCCGTCTGGCTGCCTAAGGAATTTCAGGATGGCAAACTTAGCCTCTGTGTCCGCCTCTGGATCTGCCTTGGTGTCTCAGCCATGTCAAAGGCCTGGCATTTTTGGGATGCTGACCGGTCACGTGTCATTGACTCCAGTGACACCCTTTTCTTCAAGGATGTCTGTCCTCCTGACCAGTCTAGTGTCACGCCTTCCTCCTCTCTTTCCTCGCTCTGTCGGCTAGGGGGGGATGTGTCGGCCTCGATGATTCACCTTCTTCCTCTGCTTGCATGGTACCTCCTGTTGTTCCATCGGTGTCTGTCCCTTCCGTAGACAGTGACCACCTATCCTCTCCGACTGTCTCCTCCTTGGAGTCCTCACCAGTCCTTGCATCCTCTAAGACCTCTGAGCGTGTACCCTCAGGTGTCCACACATAGTCCCATGTGTATTCCACTCCCATCTCAACCCCTCAGCATGTGCTGTAGACGTCTCATGTGGTTGACACCCCAAAACCACCATCCAATTTCCCTTCTCCTGGTCCTGCACCCTACACACATGGGGGGAGACTTCGTCCTCTTCCTTAGTGCTCCTTCTCTCAGGTTTCTCATCCCTCTTAACAACGCACACACTCCAGTGCATCATCGTCCACCACTGGACTCTATGTCGTACCCACCTACACTGACTCACTCAGCCCCCTCCATGTCTCTCAGCCCTACCAGTGGATCACGCACTCTAGCGCATCGTCCTCTAATGTTGGACCCTCTGCCAGACCCATTGGTCTTGATGCACTTGGCCTTGCTGTCAGTGTTTTTCATCCAAACTCAGTAGTGGGCTACTCTCTCGTGACTCATGAGCTTCACATTTCCCTTGAGTCCTCTGTTGTCGTTCACATCGTTGCATGCTTCGTAGTCTCCGGCCTTCTAGCATCAGATTTGTGGAGATCTTGATTGTAGTGGTGTTTTATACTTCTGCATTCTAACATGGGAGCACACATTCATATGAGTGCATGAATCGCATATGCTCGTGGTCGATTTTGTTTGAGTTTCCCTCGTTTGCATGCTTTTGGCTTAGTGAGCCAGGTCACTGATCCCTCGGGAAAACACATCCGGCTTATATCGGCGTATGAGAAACCGCTTGGAGCTCGCTCGCTCCAGGGTAAGGTTCAATCCCTGGGTGGCGTCCGGGCCCCACGTCAAGTGCTTCATGTAGGTGGCCCGGTAAACTGGAACTTATCACTTAACGCGCTACTTAGTCACTTTATTATTGTTCCTACTAGTCGTCCTACATGAATGTAAGCTTGCCCTAATCCATGGCATCGCACCTTTTGTTATGGGAGCCACCAGTCGAGGCGGTGATTACGTCATCATGCTGGCTTTATATGTATGTTTTGATGCTCTCGTTGTATTCTACGTGAAAAACAGTACAGAAGTGATCCAAGAGCTGGGTCATTCGGTGTAGGGACGAGAAAGATACATCCGTGCAAAGGTGGGAGGCGTACCTCCAGGAAACAGGAGACGTACCTGTTCGACCCCGAGCATGGCGGAGTGATTGTCTCACCCATTGCAGCTGAAGCGCCCCTGGATGGACGCTAACCCAATAAGACAAGGTTCATTAGGTTCCATGGATGCCTTTGGATGGTGGCTGGAGCTGCATTCGCACACAAAGGCGCTTCAGGCAGTCGTGACCCCCGCTGGCGGTGCTGCCAGTGGCAGTCACGCGTGGAACACTCAAACGACCATAACCCAGTCTTTTCTCCACCAATTGAGCCGTTCTTTGGTGCGTTAGAAAACTTGTAACACATACTACATGGTGCATGTATTGTTTGCATGATTTCACCTCAGTAGTGGGCTTCAGGGTGCCGAGGGGATCTCGGCTGGCTCATAGGGAGTGGTACATAAAGAAGCCTAGGGGTTGTTCTAGGCATACCGTACTGGAACTCACTTTCGTGCAAATTAGATATTTCCATTCGCCTATGTGTTTTTTAATGAATTTCGAGGTGCATGTGAGGGTTACTCCTAAAATTCCTGGCCCCTTTGTGAAAATTCCGCCTAGTGTGAGCTTCCATTTAAATTTCGCAATCAACCGGGGTCATTTCGCGTGTGCAGTTTGGACTGCGCGATGCGCTGGGTGGGAGTGGGGGGGGGTCGGGTCCCGGTGCATCACACGAGGGTGAAGGCATTACTCGAGGGCTCGATGAGCCTCAGTGTCGTGGCACATCGAGCCCTGAACCACATTTCACGGTCAACCGTCAGATTGCGACATGCAATCTGACGACTACCGAGTTCCAGACAACGAACGCTCGAACTTCGTGAAGCAAAGTTCGAGTGTTCGAAAGACATCAGGTCGCCTAGACTTGAACGATGGGCGAAAGTGGGTACCAGGTTTTCATTCCTAGACAAAGATGGGCGACCACCCGGGAAATTAAAAAATGCCATTATTTGGGTGAAAGTAAAAATCATTAAAATCGGTTCTAAAAAGTGAACGAAATTGAGGGACAGTACGGTACCAATCTTATCCAGAGACTCTGTACATTGCGTTGTGCTGATCTATAAAGTCTAAATGATTCATTCCTTGCCCAACTATGCTTATTCTTTTTTTTCTTAAAATATTGCCTCATACACGTCCATTCGATCCTACAAGTCTTTTGCAGTGCACCTTGGTGTGAACGCCACCGGGAGAGTCGTAGGGTGGGAACCTCGGTCACTAGCAGCGGTCTTGCTACTAGGCGAGGGTCGTGCGGCATCTCAAGGATTGGCCCACACACCAAGGGGTCAAGGGCTGGAAGGTTTATCCCAAGGGCTCACGTGTGATCGTCATGCCGGATGTCCCTCACTCATATTTGGTATCAAAGCCCATGGACGTTTGCCCGGCTTTGCGCGGACCAATGGAGGCAGTAGATCTGCCACAATTGCATTTGGCCAGAATTATTCATCACAACGGGAAGCATGATAGGAGGTGCATATGACCACGATTTCCTCATGGATGAGATCCGACGTTCTCTTGACGAGGTGCGTCAAGAGAACCAGCAGCTGCGTGTGGAGGTGGAGCCGAGGTACTTCGGCCAAGGGAGCAGTGCATTGGGGGATACCGCATTGGTATCCGTACTTGCCTTTCGGTGGCCCAAGCTGAAGGAGCCGGAGTTCTACACCGGCAAGGGCAGTGCACGGGATTGGATCTTCATGGCAAACCAATGCTTCACAGCGTTAGGTGTTCCCGTGGGAGAAGATGCCACAAGACTGGAGTATGCTCCTATGCTGCTCCGGGGAACAGCGTTGCAGTGGTGGCCGACATTGTACCGGTAGAATGTCAATGGGTTGCCGGATGGGCTGGGGGGTGGGCAATGGCTTTAGCCATTGTTGAGTCTACCACTGGGACGGGAAGTGCAACTCTGTGCATGGGCTTGGAAGGAGAAGCCAGAGACGTGGGAGCAGTTCGAGACGATGCTCCAGGCACGTTTTGACCTCCTAAACGGTAGCCGAGTCACACGTGACAAAATCAAACACATCAAGCAAGGAAGATCGGTCCAAGACTACACCACATGCTTCATAACTTTGGCGGTGCAGATCAATAACCTCTCAGACATGGAGGCCTACGACCGCTACCATGACGGCCTGAAGCCGCACGTCCAACAAGAACTCACGGTGCTCAGATTGTGGACCTTTGCGGAGCTGGTTTTGATGGCGGAGCGCATCGATGCGGTAAGCTACAATGCGCGTAGGAAAAGCTATGCAACACGACCATGGGTGGAGCAGCCGGGTGAGGCTGTGCCCATGGAGGTGGATGCAATCCAAGCCGAGGAGCGGGGCGTGGGCGGACAGCAAGGACTAAGAGGCAAGTATTGAGTTTGTGGTGAAGAGGGGCACTGCAAGCCGGACTGCCCCAAGCGCAAGGCATAGCAGGGAAACAGGCAGCAGCAATGAGGAGGGGACAACCTATTGTTGTGATTCTTCCATCCGCAAGGGACAGCACCAACCCTGAAAGGCTTTTGCCAAGTAAGAAACTGCCTCAAGTGTTGTTGCGGAATGAAGGTGAGACCCGGTAGTTTTCATGGATCATCCTGGAGCTGGTTCTTGAGATTCCAGAGGGGAGTTTCAAGGGTCGGAGGAAGCTATGCGGTCTGCTAGACGGCGGTGCAAGACATAGCTTCTTCAACGAGATGTTGGCGACAAGGTTGGAGTTTGCACGGCAACCAGGGACGTCAGCCAAGGCGTGACATGTGTCCGGAGTGAGTTCTGCAGGCCTCTCGTTAAGCACAAGTTCCACATGGGTGAGTTGGAGTTTGACATGGAGTTCTACACTTGCCCTATGGATGTTTACAAATATTTGATTGGTCGGGATTGGTTGCAAACCTGGAGTTTAGAGGTGGGTTGGAGGTGCAACCGGGTGGTCGTGAAGGCAGGCGGGGGAAGTCTTACTTTATCATTATGGCAGACTGAGGTGAAGGACTCGGAAATGGCGGAAGAGGGGAAGCAGCTGCACGTTATCAACTTGTACCAGTTGAAGTAGCGTGAGCGCAAGGGTGGCCTGCTTTTCTTTGCTTGGGTGCGTCCACAACAAGCAGCTGAGCAGCAGATTGCAGTGATTGGAGTAACGGAGGGGCATCCGAGGGAAGGCGCAGGAGCTCCAGAGTTCCCTCATGGTATTGGGGAGGTGCTCAAGGAGTTTGACGACGTTTTTTTCTGGAGGAGTTTCCAAGGGGCTGCCGCCACAATGCGACATCAACCAGAAGATCAGGGTGGTGCCAGGGTCGTCAACAATGATGCGGTCTTACAACCGCATGAGAGATGTGGAGCTTGCGGAGCTCAAGAAGCAATTGGGGGAGTTGGTGGATCAGGACTTCATTTGGCCGTTGGTGTCTCCATACGCGGCGCCCGTGCTGTTCGTCAAAAAGAAGTCAGGAGAGCTGCAGATGTGCGTGGACTACCGGGCACTCAACAACATCACGGTGAAGAACCACTATCCATTTTCCCCGGACGGAGGAGTTGTTCGACCAGTTGCGAGGTGTATGTGTCTTCAACAAACTAAACTTGCAGTCGGGGCATCACCAAATCCCCATTGCGGAGGAGGAAGTGAAAAAGATTGCATTCTGGATGCGCTATGGACACTTTGAGTATCTCGTGATGCCTTTTGGACTAATGAATGCTCCACCTACGTTCATGGCGCTGATGAACTGGGTGTTTCACCCCTACTTGGACCAGTTCATGGTCGTCTTCCTTGATGACCTCCTTGTGTACTCGTGGAAAATCGAGGAGCACCAAGAGCATCTACGGATGGTGATAGAAGTGTTGAGAAAGGAGCGGCTGTTTGCCAAACTCAGCAAGTGTGAATTTTCTAAGCATGAGGTGGAGTTCATCAGGCACATTGTCAGCGGGAAGGGGATCCGCATGGACCCAAAAAAGTTAGAAGCAGTGAAGGAGTGGCGAGAGCCGGCATGCGTGCGTGACATCCATGTTTTTCTGGATTTTACGAACTACTATTGGAGGTTTATCTGGGGGCATACAGCAATGGGACCCTTGACCCTCGACAGACTTGCTCAAGAAGGGGTGCTAATGGGAGTGGGATGTAAAAGAGGGGCAAGCCTTTGGAGAAATGAAGGCTGCGATGTAGGAGGCACTGGTGTTAGCACATTTAGACACGAGCAAGGAGTACGTGTTGGCAACGAACGCGAGCGACTACACAATTAGCAAGGTGTTGATGTAGGACCAACGGAAGGGGTTGCAACCCATTGCGTACTACTCCAAGAAGCTGAAAGGGACTGAGCTAAACTATCCGATCCACGAGAAGGAGATGCTCACGGTGGTCTAGGCCTTCAAGCAGTGGAGGTGTTACCTTGAGACGTGGTGGTGTGTGGTACATACGGACCACTACGCGCTCAAGTACCTTAAGTCGCAGCCAAACCTGAGTCTTCATCAAGCACGGTGGATGGATGTGCTGGAGGGCAGATTAAACTACGAGATCCAATACAAACCAAGGAGAATCAACCTAGTAGACCCGCTTTCGCGTAATCCGGACTTGGGCGTGCATGCGATCATGGAGGTGGCAGGATCTCCGATTATCTGCATCCTGTTTGCTCACGGGTATACGGAGGACCAGGACTTTGCCGGTGGGGACTGAGGCAAAGACAAGCTCAGGTGCACCCATGGGAGAAGACGAGGCCACGGGGTCAACGACCATCATGGCCGGGTGGTCATCAGCCAGACACTGGACCGTATTCCAAGAAGCCCGGACGGACCCATGTACCTTCCCAGACTCCTCTATCCACCAGGAAGCCACACAAATGAGGACGTGGTTGGCAGCTAGGGATGGAATGTTGGGGAGTTCTCTGTATGTGAGGGCCTTTAAGAAGAGGGCATCATGTTTATCAACGATGCAATGACGAGCGAAGCTCCATATTTTCTAGGAATTCGACCGCGGGGAGATGCACGGTGAGACCTTTGACTCTTGCTATTCCTCGGTACACCACACACATGCTAGGGATCCCCAGGCACAATCAAGATGAAGATCGATGCAATGGCCAAATCACCATGTACACTGTAACATGGTGTAGAAGAGGAAAGTGGGGTAGATCATTATAGATCCATGTCATGTAGGAGAAGCCTTTAAAGCTAAAGGGCTCAGGAAGACAACACTCCGATTGCATAGCACGAATCGCATCCTCCATGGTGTGGTTATAGCACTCAGACACACCATTCTGCAATGGCGTAGCATGGACAAGAGGTGATGAAAAAAACCAT
Source organism: Penium margaritaceum (assembly GCA_023375785.1). Taxonomy (NCBI): domain Eukaryota; kingdom Viridiplantae; phylum Streptophyta; class Zygnematophyceae; order Desmidiales; family Peniaceae; genus Penium; species Penium margaritaceum. The sequence continues at coordinate 18,937 of SZWC01011184.1, read as the reverse complement.
GCTCAGAAAATAAGGTGTCCGTCTCGCCTAAAAACTCACCACTAGGATCCGAACAGAATGTGTGGAACATGTGACAGCGTTGGCGCTCATCCATCACTAGCCACCAGTGCACTGGTAGGGTAGCATCACGTTTTTGGCACAGACTGTAGACCCACAAATCCGGATGAAAGGATTAGTTATGGTGAGGAAAATTGACCCTGATATAAGAGGGAATCAACTGGGAGGGGACCGAGAAGGTCTGATTGGATAAAATCTTACGAAGGTAGTGTCCAAGAAGTGGATTCAGGGCAAGTGCAGCAATACATCTTACCATGAGAGCAGAAGAGACAATTGATCTTTGACAGCATTTTCAAGGAAGCATGTTAAGAGCGAGGAGTGGCTGTTTCTGAGCTCACGTGACAAAGGCGGCGAAGTAAATGCTGGTGCTCAGGGGTGAAAACACCAATGACAAATACATGTGCAATGAGGATGAAGGAGAGGAGATATGGGGAGTGCAATGAGACACATGATACAGATCATCCACAACTTTGGCATGGAGCACGAAGGCATGAGTGTTGGAAGAAGTCACCGTGGCAGTTTGCAGCGGAATGCTCAATAGAAAGACACATCTTGGTACATGTAGCAAAAGAGAGCAGGCTGAGCTCAAGAGCACAAACAAAGAAAACATCGGAAATGTACAAGGGATCAGACGGACCATCAAACAGGACAAACCCAGCCCCCCACAGGCAAGAGCTGACCAGATCTTGCGCGGAAAGACCAAAAAGATCCAATGGGACCAAGAACCATGAAGTCACTGCAACAAAATTGCATGTGATGGGTGGCATCGGAGTCGATGATGCATGCACCACTCACCTCACAACCTGCAACCAACGGACACCTCCGGTAAAGAGTGTGGAGCACAAGGATCACATATATGAGTGAAAAACAATTGCATTCAGTGTAAGTGAATTGAAACACAAATTCTTATAGCATGTCATCTAAGCTTTCCAACACACCAAGCACATCCACATTGGAGCAGTAGAGTCCCAGCTTTGACCATCAAGGAGCCGCCCACCTTACCTCGTATGCTAGGCAACGGGAGGCACTTTGATGTTGACCCGTTGGAGCGGCTTTCCTCATCCAAAATTCAAGGAGAATTTTAACTTGGTGAAGGAAGTTTTCCTTGTTGCTGCCTATATGGCCCTGGTGCATTTTGAGCCCATTGAAGTCATACCCAGATCACGAGCGGTGGCGTATCCCATCACCCAAGATGGATACAAGATTCTAACTGCCAATTACATGAACATTGGGCTAGGCTAACGTTTTGAATTCTCATCAAATCGATCTATTCAAAGCTTGATTGTGAATGGGAAAATCCAAGGAATTCAAATACAGAAGCAGATCAGATGTTTGACTACTTCCTAGTGGTCAAACCAAATAATACAATCAATGAAACTCATGCCAAGAGGTACACAATGTCAACAATCTCCCCCCTGCACCATAGCCTTGATGCCCTATCCATGGAACCTATGGTATTTTTGGCCTCATAGCGTAGACCGAGCTCCACGTAGCTCGCGTCATGCCTATCCTTGGGTTGCGCCTCAGTCATAGCATTGACAAGCATGTGCATAGTGCTACAATGCACAATAGTTGCATCGCCCTTGGCCACCAAGCCCCGCACATAGAAATGCCGGATCTTGTTGTGCTTGCTCCTGTATAGCACCGGTCATGGGATGAGGCTGATGGCACTCATATTGTCCACATTGAGCACCACCGACTTCTTTCTTTGTACTCTGTTCTCTTTCAGCAACCGTCGCAGCCACATGGCCTCCTTTGCGGCTTCTGAAAATGCAATATATTCCAGCTCGGTGCTGGATTGTACCACGCAATCTTAGTTTTTTCTTGTCTATGAAAGTGTTGCACCACCAAGCACAAGCACATACCCTGACGTTAATTTTCTTTCATCCACATCACCAGCCTAGTCAGCATTGGAGTAGCCGACCAACTCGAGGGAATCTTCCAGTGCTTCCCCTCTAACATGTGTCGTGGTTGTTTTGTCACCTTGAAGTAGCAGAGATCCGCTTCACAGCTTGTAAAAGCAGTGGCCCTCAATCAGCAACATAGCGACTCACTTAGTTCTCCGTGAACGACAGGCTAGGCCGTACTACCACCGCTACCGACTGGTACGACACACCTGTCATTTCTCCCTTCTCTTCATCCTTGCTTGGTCCCATGCTTGAGATCAGCTCACACATTGTGGTCATGGGTGTGCCGATGGGGTTGCACTCTCCTTTCCCATCTTCAGTGTGAACGCCTTGCGGTTGCTCTTAATGGTAATCCTGAAGTAGTATTCAAGCTCACCCATGTCAGTCATGTTCAACTGACCACCCAGTTCTTGTTTCCGGTTTACCAACTCCTCAATGTTCGGCGACACAATGATCAGGTCATCCACATAGATAACAATGATCCGGCGTAATCAGGGGTACTTCCACACGTACACAATATAATTTACCTCAAAGTACTCGAAGCCAACATCAATGTTGCCGGCCATTTTCATGTACCACATGAGTGCTGCTTGCTTCAGCTCGTAGAGTGCTTTGCAAGACCGGCACACCTTTCAAGGCAGTGCGTCAATCCCCTCTAGAGCCTCCATGAGGGCCTCCTTTGTTCAGGTCATCATTGATAAAATTGATCCTCACGTCCATTTGGTGGACTTTGTAGTTGCACACCGCTGCCACTGAGAAGATGGTACGGATGGAGGCGAATGTTTTATCATAGTTTTCTCCCTTCCGCTGGGCATACTCCTTCGCTACCAGACCCGCCTTGTACCGCTCCACCTACCACTCCTCCGTGAGCTTCTTTTTTAAGATCTACGTAGAACCAATGATTGTTCCACCCTACGGCCTGTTGATCAGCTCCCAAGTGCAATTCTCCTTGTCGGAGGCAAGCTTAAATTATAAAAAAGCTCCCTTCCACTCAGCCCCATCCTTTTGTTGCAATGCCTCCTTGATGGCCGCGGGCTCCTCTTCTGCACAATTTTTTTAAGAAAACCTGGTCAAAATGTCCTCCGCAACATCGTATCGCTTTGTTTTCCCCCTTGTGTATCTGCTTCTAAGAGGCTACTAATGCTGGGGTAGCTTCTGTTGTTGCTAGCCTCTTGCTGCACCATTCACACCGATGGCCTTCTCCCCCTTTGCCAGGGACCGTAGAGATGTGGGTTCTCTACCAGCCTCCTTGTTTAGCTCCATTGCTGCTGGCATTATGAAATCATTGTCCAGCTTGACTGAATTCAAATCACGTGCTCCCCTATCCCCAGAATGGTTCTTGTCGGTTGGATCCACTCAGACATCACCCTCTCTTGCGTTCTCTGGCATTTCTCCCACAAGGATTGGCAACCACTTCCCTCGCTTGGAGAGACCAACTTCATTTTCCTTCCAACACCTTTCCTTGTCAAACATGGCGTTGTGACTCTTCAAAATCTGCTTCCCTTGTGGGTTCAAGAGCCGATACGACTTGCTCCGCTCTCGGATCCCACAAAGACGCACCGGTCATTCCACGGGTCCAGCTTGCCCCGTCCCTCATGTGCCTACACAACAGCATGAGCAACACATCCAAACGTGTGTCAGTGAGCCACAAAGGCTATCTCACACTCCGCACTTCTTGTGGCATCTTCCACACCTTGGATTGTGCGTCTTTCAGTGGATTTTTCAGTGTCAGATTCCTGATGTACGCCGCTATCTGTGCCGCCTCCTTCCAATATTATTGTGTCAGACAAGCATTAATCAACATAGACCAAACCATGTTGAGGATGGTGCAGTTTACCCTCTCAATAACACCATTTAGCTGCAGAGAATTTGGCATAGTTTTATGCCTTGTGATCTCTCTCCTCCTCATCCATGCCAAGCAGCCCTCATATTTTTCCACCTTTGCCGCTCTGGAGTACCTTCATAACGTCCTATGCCGCTCTAGTGCTGCCACGAGGTCCTCCATGCATGACAAAATATCACTCTTCTTCTTGATTTTGTAGAGGTAATGTTTTTGGCTATGGTCGATGATGTAGGTGATGAAGTAGCACACTCCACTTAGGGGTGAGATACTTCACCAAATGGTCCACACACATTTGTGTACACCACCTCCAACTTTGCCAATGTGTGTGACCCTTTGCCATCAAACAGCTATCCTGTCACTTTGCTGAGCACGCATGGCTCGTAAACGGCATTGTTGGATGTGGCGAGGCTCTTGACCTCAAGACCTTGCACCACTTCCTTCTTTGCCATGTTTCTCACAGTCAAGGGAGCAATGTGATACAAGAGGCAGTGCCAAAGTTCCAGGTCCCCGTCATCTTTTCTTCACAAGTTGGGCAATGTCGGACTCCGTCCACTACCAAGGATCTTCGTACGGAGCAGGTACAAGTCATCCTCTTGCTTTCTACCGGCAATCACCTTGTCATCTCCCTCCTTCCAAATGATGGCCTCCTTCTTATTGAAGAGAACCTCAAGGTCTTTGTATGTAAGGTGTGTTATTGATGGAAGACTTGTCCAAAAGTTGGGCATGTGAATCACGTCATGAATTGTGCTCGTGACAACCTCCCTGTTGTCATCTACCTCAATGTGAACGTTGCCTTCACCTGCGACCAACTATGTTCTTCCCTTGGCCACATTCATGCACCGCTCCAAGGCACCGTAGGTGAATTTTTTTTCCCTTTTAACTGCGTATGATGGCCCAATCTGAAGTCAATCTCGGTGGGTGCAGGATCTGTCAAGTCATTGGACTCGTGCACCATCATTCCTTGGTCAGATTTCTTCCCAGCCTTCCCTGGCTGTTCTGATTTCCTATTGGGGAAGTTGCGTGTGTAGCACTCCCCCTTCTTGACACCCTTTTTGGTGCCTTGCTTGACACGTTTTCCTTCTATGCCTCCCACTCTCTCTCCCACGCCGTATCCATTTATTGTGGATGTAATTACATACCTCCAGGCACTTCAGCTCATCACCAGGCCAGCCACGGCTTGCAGCTGAGGGTCAACCTTCTACCCAGTGGCTATGCACTGGGAAATCAGGGACTCGATCTACTGAAGGATCTCCATGATGTCGTCATCTTAATTTCATCAGAAGGTGAAGAGCCACCAAAAGAAAATAGTTAGCGAGGTTGCTGGACTGGTAGATGATGCCTGGTTTCTTCTAGGCCTCCATGGCCTCCGTGCATCCTTGAACTTGTGTGTTTTGTGCTGGAGCCAGCACCAACACCAACAAGGCAACCACCTTCTCGTTTTGCTTCTTCTAGTTGTCCACTTCCTCTGGTGCCATTGTTTCCGGAGGAGAAATGTTTCACCTTCGACCAGCTCAATGAGGCCCTGTCAAAGAGACCAAGTCAAAGAGAAGTTCACCCCAATGCTTTTGGAGCCCACTGGAGTCAAATTCGGATTACCAGAGGTAGACTATCCCATCACCCATGATGGTTCCAAGATTCCACCTGCCAACCATCCAAATTTTGGACTAGGCTAACTTTCTTAATAGCCATCGAATCGAGCAAGTCAAAGCTTGATCCTGCACAGAAAAGTTCAAGGAATCCAAATTTAAGATCAGAACAAGTGTTTGACACTCCCTGATGGTCAAACCACGTGATATGATCAACCGAACTCGTGGCAAGGGGCACACAATGTCAACAGAGTCGACCTCTAAAGAGGGGTGCTGAGGTCTGGGTGCTGGATAGGGGATGGACTGCTGGGCTGATGGTACCGCTCCAGCGGCTCCTCCTAGCATCTGTTGTGAATCCCCTGAATGATCCCATAGTAAGTTGTAGATCTCTTATAGTATGTCGGTTTTACGTTGATGCCAACGGCACATCTCATCATGCGAGCTAGAAAGGTCATCAATGGTGATCATCTGCGACTGTGGACTCATAATGGCTAAAGGGAAGGAAGCTGAGGGGTCCACTGGCCCCTTGCCTTTGTCACTGCCTGGACCCATGGGTGCTGCTCAACATGGGTCGTGACACAAAAAGACATCAGAACGAGAAAATATCAGAGTTTATTGAGAATTTAGAATGCTGAACGAAATGATGATGTTCTGACCCAAAATGTATCTGAGGTAATGCCGATGTCAGCAGCCTCTTTGCTGAAATCAGCATGGGAGAATGGCAGGGTTTGGGGAACGTGAAGCCAAGCAACTGAAAGGAAGCTATGTAACAGAAGGGCCAAAGAAAAGGTGACCGTAGACAAAAGAAATTGGAAGAGAGATGATGGAAAAAACAAAGAACGAAGGAAATGGGAGGCCCGGAAAAGATACAAGGCCGGAAGAGCGAGAATGTCTGTTGTTCACGAGGATCGATGCGAGAGCGAGTGGAAGAGTACAATTGGAGTAAGGACTGGGAAATACAATAGGGGCAGAGACAGGTGTGGGAAGGATAAAAGGTAATGGGAAAACAGGGTAGATGTGGAGGAGAAGAACGAAGGTACAGTGGTGGTGGTTGCATTCCCCTATAGAAGCCTAGCCTAGTCATGATGGGCACAGCCGGTTATGGTGGGCACTGAGGATAACACAACGAGGCAGCTGGCAAGATGGTGAACGAGTCAGAGGAGATGCAAGGCCGCAGCTGAGGAGGTGGACAAAGGGCAGACAATGCGAGGCTGCAGCCGAGGAGGCGGGTGAAAGACAGACGATGCAAAGGCCATAGCCGAGAAGGTGGGCGAAGAGACAAGATTGCACAGGAGAGAGGCTGCAACCACTAGGGCGGGCGAATGAATTGATTGATAGAGCAGAATTAAGAGTACCTGGATCAATCTAGTTACTTAAGTAGTGCTATCTCTACCAGCCTACATCTAGCTAGGGCGGCTTGTAGGAGAGGAGTAGCCAGAGGTGTGCGTCTACTGCTGTTGTTGGGTGCAGAGCCGCAAAGCGGGTCCGCACCGTCCCTTGAGGCTCGGAGGGTGAGCTGCGGGACCAGTACGGCTGATCCACTGCCGTTGTCCTTGTTCTTTTGTGGCTACCAAGTCGCGTTGCTGTTGGTCGGCTGGCACCTTTTGTTCTTGTTGGACCGTTTCCCGCAAACGACCGTTTATTGGCCATTTCCAATGGTCCGTTGTAGAGTGTAGCCCGCAGAGACTTTGGGAGAATTCCGCACGTGGAGTTGAGCTGGTCGTCCCAATATTTCTTTGTTGTCAACTCCGGATTGCCAGAACACAGAGGAATAATGTTATCGCTAACCCTGATGTCATCAGTGTCTTGTGAGTAATGACTTGTTTTTCCAACGTCACGTGACGTTCCGAACATGCCACGTGAGGGTGGCTTCACCCTCTCGGCGAGCTGTGTATCGCATATGCTACCCACCAAGGGGTCCTCTCGACGAAAGACCTATGACGGTGAACGCTGTCAACGGGAGAGGCCAAAACGGTGACTGTAACCGTACGATGGGCACAGTCCCACCAGTGGCATTCACAACAGGACGACTGCACCCACTGTTGGGAGGCATCGAGCTAATGTAGTGGCTTGCGAAGAGACAAGACACACGTTGATATGCACTTCTTGCACTAGTCGTTATGTGCAAGGAGGGCACCGGGTACAGGTGCAAGCAGGACACCGGTTACAGGAGCAAGTAGCTTGTTGTAGCAATCTAGGGGAATAGCAGGCTGGGGATAGGACTGGCTGATCAGACAGCATAAAAGCCTTGTACATTTCTCATTATAATTAACCTGAGATAACCATTGTCTTCCAGGTCTGGAGTCCAGACTTCTCCGAGTCTATCTTTCCGCTACGACTATGCTCTCCATACAACAAGGCTTAATCTCCTCATAGCACACACTCTCACATCGGGTATCAGAGCCAGAGCCACGCGTTGGACGGAAGTGCTGCCAGAGTTCAGTCAAATGCAACGAGTCAAAGGCACAGAGTACGCCAGACAATGTCGAGGGTAAGAGAGAGTAAGATTACTAGACCAGAATTCGAAGCCAATCCACAAACCAACCTCTTAGAATTTTTCTCATATTTCCAGAGCATCCACACAGCCTACCATGCGTGCGTGGAGGATGATGGGTGACTCCCACGCAACTCAAAGACGTCTAACTCCATCTCAGACTGCATAACTGCTGTTGGAATTTTTCTATTGCTCCTAAACGTTGCCAAAGTTTTTCTGAGGACCTCCAACGACCAAGAGTCCTACAACGGTCATGGAGCAGTCATGGTCATGGTACTGCAGCAGATCGTACACCAGCTGGGAGCTCTGTAGCTTGAGAATGAGCAGCTCCAGTGGCAAATGACCAAGCTACGAGATGGAGGAGACAGTGGACAGGTTCGGGCAGTCGAGTCAAGGAGTCCGCCAAGACCAAAGCCAAAGGCTCCGGAACCATTCAATCTCTTAGTCAAGGGTGCAAGCGTATGGACCTAACTATTTTTCATGAACAGGTACTTTGGGGCTTTGGGACACCCTCCAGAGGATGATGCTTTGTGTGTGTCATTCATGGTGACACTACTATGTGGAGCAGCATAGGAGTGGTCGAGGCAGCTGAATCTACTGGCCACTTGAAGTGGAGGTGGGAACGCAACTGTGTAACATGCCGTGTAGTGGCAGCCAGGAGCGGGGGAAGCAGAAGCACGCATGCCGACGACAAGAAAGCAGTTTGAGCAAGCCATCAAAGATCAGTTCGATCTTGTGAATGCCTCCGTGGTCTCACGTAACAAGCTGAAGCAGCTGCAGCAGATCGGCTCGGTACAGGAGTACACATGTCATTTCTTGGCATTGTGCTTGGCGGTCAATGATATGAGTGAGGCGGAAGTGGCGGAAAATTACCATGACGGCTTGAAGGTGGAGATTGAACGCATGTTGGCATTAAGTGGAATCACAAAGTTCCAGGCGATGGTGGCCACTGTTGAGTGCGTTGATGCACTATGCTACCATTGAGGGGGTTTCATGAGAAGCAAGAGAAATTTAAGCGTTGAGCACATCACCAACAAGCTCACCCCATGGAGATCAATGTAATGCATGAAGGCCGGCAGTAGAGCAAACTACTTGATGGAAACTGTTGGATCTGTGGAAAAACTCAAAACCACGAGGACTACAAAAAGAGGCAATAAAAAAATGGAAACCAACACTGAGTGGCGGACGACCAACTACAGGGAAAGCTTCGTCCGCATCAGTAGATACCAATCCCAAAATTCCTTCAAAAACTAGGGAGTTGCCGAGTGTATTCCTACATAGAAAAGGGGAAAAAAGCGTTCCGGGAATCATCGGATGGTTCTGCGAACGGCGAGGGATGCCATACTTGCCAGTAATTAAAAAAAAATCTCTATTGAGGTGCGTCGTACTTGTTCTTCAGTGCCAAGCTTGCAGAAAGATTGAGGCTTGCACGGCTGCATGGGAAGCCAACTAAGGCCAAGTCGGTACAGGGGGAGCTGGAGTGCAAGTTGCCTCTGAAACCGTTGAGGGTACGTCTGGGCAAGCTGTCGTGCGAACTTCTGCATTTGTCCGATGCTTATGATGCCATTCTGAGATGTGAATGGCTGCACTGGTGGAATCTTGTTGCAGATTGAATGTGCAGACAGGTGAAGGTGAAGAAAAGCGGGGAGCACAGAGCATCCCTATGGGCTGAGGAGAAGGACTCCAAGGGAGGCAAGGTGCCGCAGTTTAGTTACATGCAGCTAACTCACAATCATTGCAAGGGGGACCAAGTGTACCTTGTGTGAGTGCAACAGAAGGAAGCTACTGAAGTGGTGGAAGTGTTGGCGGCTTATGCAAAGCAGCAAGAAGGAGAGGAGCAGAAAATAAAAAGAGTAAAGCTGTTAGAAGGCATCAAGGGAGTGTTAGACAACTACGGTGATGGGTTTTTTTGCTGAGCTGCCAGAGGGATTACCACCAAAGCGGAACATCAATCTGGTTCTAGGATAGATTCCAATGGTGTGTGTTACATATGGCATGAGTGAAAATGAGTTCAGTGAGCTCAAGAAGCAATTAGAGGTGATAACACAGCAGGGATTCATCAGACCATCGATGTCACCCTACGCTGCACCGGTCCTCTTTGTGAACAAAGAGACAGGGGAGTTGTGGATGTGCATGGACCATCGTACACTCAACAATAGTAACTATCGAGAATTGGTATCCATTGCCAAGGATGGAGGAGTTGCCAGACCAGTTAAGGGGAGCACAGTTATTCAGCAAGATTGACTTACGCTCGGAATACCATCAGATCCAGATTGCGGCATTTTGGGTACGGTACAACCATTTTGAGTACCTCGTGATGCCGTTTGGGTTGACCAACTCTCCTGCAACATTTATGAGTCTCATGAACAGGATCTTCTACACTCACTTAGACCAGTTTGTGGTGGTGTTCCTCAATGGCATCCACATCTACTCTTGAACTCTAGAAGAGCATCACCAGCATCTTCGGTGCGTGCTAGACATTCTTCAGTGAGAGAAGTTGTTTGCTAAGCTCTTCAAGTATGACTTTGAGAAGAGGAAGGTGGAGTTCCTTGGACACATTATGAGTGGCAAGGGTCTTTGCATGGATCCAAAGAAGGTGGAAGCAGTGGCCTACAAGAAATTTTGTGTGATATTCGGGTGTTATTGCGGTTTTTCAACTACTACTGGAAGTGCATTTGGGGATACTCAGAGAAGGGTGTGCCATTGACTCAGCTGCTAAGGAAGGATCACCAATGGGAATTGGGCGGGAAGGAGGAGAGGAGCTTTGAGGAGCTCAAGTCTGCAATCTATGACGCTCCAGTCCTGGTGCATTGGGATTCATCCGAGGAGTACGTCGCAAGTGACTATGCCATTGGGGTAGTGTTGATGCAAGATTTGGAAAGGGGCCGCAGTCGTTTGTGAATGCATCCAACAAGCTATGCGGTGCGGAGCCGAACTACGTAATTCATAAAAAGGAGATGTCTGTGATCCATGTCTTTAAGCACTAGAGGTGGTACCTCGAGTCATGGTGTTGTATGGTCTTTACTGATCATTATGCCCTGAGATATCTGAAGACGCATCCGAACCTCACTCACCAACAAAATCATTAGATGGAGTTCTTGTAAGGTATTTTTTCCTATAAGATCCAGTACAAGCCTGAGAAGGTGAATCTGGTGGATCGTTTGTCAAGGAGGCCAGATTTCAACCTTAATGACATCTCAGTGTTTATGGGATCTCCAGTCATGCATAGCCTATTCAAGCATGCCCATGGCATGGACGAGGAGTTCATGGGGGTGTACTGAAAGTCACCATGTGGGATGGATTGTATTGGAAAAGGGAGAAAGAGCTAAGGATTCGTGCTAGACTATGTGCCTTTGAAGCAGCTATTGTTGGAGGAGGCGTATGCTACACACTACTTGGGTCACTTCGGCTTCAACAAGATGCTGGAAGCCTTGGTACACCAATTCTTGTGGTTGTCAATGGTGAATGATTGCAAGATGTTTGTGAGCAGTTGTGATGTGTGCCAATGCATCAAGGCACGGAGGACCAAGCTACTAGGGGAGCTGCAACCATTACCTATCCCCAAACGGCCATGGAAATACATCATGTTTGACTTCATCAGCGGGTTGCCTGTGACACAGGAGGGCAATAACACAATGTTGGTGGTGGTGGATCGATTATCCAAGATGGCACATTTCATCACATATTCTGAGAGCATCACGATTGCTAGGACGGCTCAACTCCTCCTTAGTCATGTCATCAAACTACGTGGAGTCCTGTAGTTGGTGGTATCACTTTGTGGTTTTGGAGAGGTTTCATGGGGAAGCTGGGCCCATAAGGGTGCAGTTGACCGCATCATACCACCCACATAGCAATAGACAAATAGAGCACACGAACTAGACATTGAAGCAGCTGTTGCGAAGAGGTAGAGTTATTCAGAGGACTTTCATGCACTAGGTGAAATTTGTATAATGTTGTCTGCTGCATTAGGAAACTTCCATGGAAGGTACTCTTAACTACATTCAATTGAGTGAAGTAATTATTGGTGATTGGACAGAGGAGGGAGAGGGAGAGCGGAAAGTGCATGTGTAGGTACACGTGCACAATGGGTTGTGTGGGTTACGCATACATGTATACACTTTTGTACATTGGTTTGAGTGATATGTCTTTAATGTTTTGGTGGTGGTTGATAAGAGGGGAGGGATCAGAGTGTGAAGATTGTATGTGCGGAGTGAAATTGGATGTTTGTGGCTAGGTGTGTAATTTTTGTAGAAATATGTACAGTGTATATTTGTATTTATCATAAGGTTGGTTGTTGGTTGCTGGGTGGAGTGGGAGGAGAAGGGGGGGAGGGATGGGGTATATGGGGAGTGTAAGTGGAGGTGTATCTCTAGGTATCTGGATTGTGTGTACAAATATAAACTTGTGTCTACTGGTTTGAATGATGTGGTAAGTGATGGTTGGATGGTGAGGGAACAGAGGGGAAAGTGTATGTGGGGAGTGTAAGAGGAAGTGTATGATGGGGTGTATGGGTTGTGTCTTGAAATTTGTACTTGTGTATGTCGGTTGGAGTGATGTATTTGAGGTTGGTGCTTGTTGGACGGGGAGGGTGGTGGAGAGGAGGGAGGCTGGGGGAAGAAATTGTGCATGGGGAGTGAAAGTGCAAGTGTATGATGGGGTGTATGGGTTGTGTCTTGAGATCTGTACTTGTGTATGTTGGTCATACTGATGTCTTTCTGTTTGGTTGGTGGTGGTTATGCGAAGGGGAGAGGGTGGATAGTAAGTGCATGTTAGGAGTATTAGTGGAGGTGTAGAATAGGAGGTGTGGGTGGTTTGTAGTTATATACACCTTATTTTGTTGGTTCAAGTGTTGTCTTTCATTAATTGAATGGTGGTTTGGTATAGGTGGCAGGGGATGGGGTGTGGAAAGTATATTTGGGATGTTACTGAAGGTGTATGGCTACATGTCTTAATTGTGTGGAGAAATTTGTACAATTTCCCTGTTGGTTTGAGTGATGTATTTGAAGTTGGTTGGTGGTATTTCGGTGGAGGGAGGGGAGAGGGGAGGAGTCGGGGGAAGAAAGTGTACGTGGAAATTGTATGTGGAAGTGTGGGAAAATGTGGTGTGATGTAGGTTAAGGTATACACTAGTTGTAAAATGTACGTGGAAATTATATGTACGTGGACATTTATACACTCATTCCTAATTGTTTTATTGGAGAACTGTGGACGTGTTCCAGTTTGATGTCGCATGAAATAATACAATTTTAAACAAACACAATAGTGTTTATAAACATGTTTTATGACAAACTATCATTTTATGTAATATTGGAAGTATGTATGATGGAGGGGGACAGTTAGGATGAAAGTGTATGTGAAGATTGTTCGAGGAGGTGTAGGAATGAGTGATTGTGATGAAAGAATAAATGTACACTAGCGTATGTTTTGTACAAGGAGAGAGGCAGATAGGAGTGGAGGGAATGTCAAGTGAAAATGCATGTGGGGAGTGCTTATGGAGGTGCACAGAATATTGAACGTGGATTTAGTGAAGGTTTGAACCAGTGTACAAATGGTACCATTGGAAGGACCATTTCTGATCACTCAATCCTAATATATTCACGAGGATAATTTTGAAAAGTTCTGAAGAATATAAAATAAAACATAAATGATACAATTTAATTATACCTAGTTTATTTTAAAATCTTTCAGGAGAAAGTTTGCAACTTGGAGCATTTCACATAATCAGAAACGTACCAAAACTACTACTAGTTTTGTGTAATTTCCCTTGTCACCTCTTTCTTTACTCTCAGTCAGTCGGAGCCAACAGAGACAACAGGTCGACTTCCTACACCTTTTTAGGTCTATTCCCCGACTGTCACTTGCGCAGAAGTCAAGAATTCTACTTGCCTCTCCAGAGACGGTCAATAAATCAGCCTGTTGGTCGAGCAGCAGGCCAGCTCCCAGGTGGCGGTTTGCCTAGTAAACGCAGCAGAACGAAAGACGTTTGAATCATGATGCCCCCCCCCCTCCCCGCCCAAAAATTTAGGAGATTCTGGAGTTTCTTTCAGTATCGCACTAGCAAGGTCTCGGGCCTCGTAGGTAACCAATGCCGGTTGTCAACAAGCACTCGGCAGTGGATATCTTCTGACTTACCAATTTTTAGGTAGTTGTTCATTGACAAGCATGTGATGATTGGGACGAAGCCGAACTGACGACTTATGGCTGTTCAGAAGATTCAACTATAATATTCATTTTACTGCAGTAGAAGAGAACATTAGGCGTCCACTGCCGATCGCAATGCATCAATGGTCATAATGTCTCACATCTACTTCCGCACTACATGACATCTTCGCATCTCCCACATGGTTTTTGCCGTGCTCTGCCACGTGCACTCGTCTCATGAATTCTCACCTGGATGGAAAGGAGTTGAGAACCTTGAAAAGGATCCCCGTTCCCTCTCTGCCACCAGAAAACTGTATAGCGTGTGTGCATGTGGAAGTACACATGCGCTATACATGGTTTCTGGATGAATTCGTGGATGTGTCCTTTCACGGGAAAATTATGCATGCAAAGTTGATCCGGGTTTGCTGCAAAACATCGTGCACCTTCTCATTCACACCCAATATGCTCTTCGTGAGGTCCAGGGATGGGGTGGGCCGGGGAGGAGGGGGATAGGGGGAACCGATAAAATGTGTATGCAATGGGACAGAAGTACCGTTACGGCCAAAGGCTATGACTTCGCACATTTATAGATCTAATTACTTCTAAAATATTTACTTTGGAGCCCACTCCGCATAAATAGAACCAGAAAAGGGTCATGTGAAGAAACAAAAAAAAATTCCAGTTTTCTAAGGACTGAATTTCTAAACAACCATATTGCCATTCACTACTATTACAGCTTACAAAAAACTTCCCACTAAAGATCAGCCTCATAATCATTTTACACTGAAGATTTCAGCAAACCCATTTCAAGAATCTCTCATAAATCAACAATATATATTTTTCCCCCAATGAAAATATAGGAATTTGTTTTATATTTGTAATGAAATTCCTTCTTAAGATGTGTGCATGAAAACGTTGGAAAATATTCACTTTGGAAGGTTCTTACCACTTTTATTGTTTAGTAATACATGCCGGGAAATTTCTTGGTAGCTTGTCATGTACGGTGAAATGTGGTGTACACCATTTGAGGTGTGTATGAATATGGGTTGATTATTCCTAAGTGGTTGTAGAGCATGCCAAAAATGGTGATTCAGGGATGGGGAATCCCCACTCCATCCACCAAAAATCCACATAGATTCCTGGTGAAGGAGAGAAAGTGAAAGGATATGGAAGAATGAAAAGGATCTCCTTAAGAGCTTTCTAACAAAAGTTATGCTTAGAATGGTATGTTCTCAGGCCGTACTTCCTTTTTGTGTTTCTGTTGTTGTAACTACCGACGTCATTTTATATCTGTTGTAGCCACCGAAACTGTCGTGCACTTTGTCACAAGTGTCGTCCTACTATGAAAACCACTGTATCGTGTCGTGTCTCTAGCTCCTGCACTGCGTTCATCGTCAAAGTTTGTAGAATAATGTTTAGAGCTCGCTCGAGGGGTCTTCCCTTTCGTTTCACTCTGGAGGCAATCGTCAATAACGTCCCGTACAAAGAGACTTGTGATGGGTATTAGGGTGCCAGGAAGTGACAAAAATAGGCTGCTTGATTTAAATCATTTGACATAAAAGTTTTATAGAGGACTTTTTACAGGTTCCAACGCGCTTTACAGAATTCAAATTGGAGTCTGTTTGAGTGAGATATGGATTTCTAAAGTTTGGAAGTCATAGGTCGAGTTCCAGTGAAGACTGGATAACTTTTAGCATAAAAGGTGGCCAGAACTATTGACCAGGATGGCTGAGAGTGGCCTTCAAGGAGAAAAGACGGCTGGGGGACCTCAAGGAGAATTCAAGGAAGGATCAGTCCACAATTATTGGCCGTACAAGGTTGTGGGAGACATAATTCTGATGCATGACAATGTGATTGGCGCTCATCCTGGTAGGCTAGGAGTGTGCTAGAGGATGAACTTTAACATAGTGTATCTCTCACTCCTTTGGCCACATGTGGCATATAAGGGCTTATTAGAAAGCTGTGAAAATTTAATTTCTCATTCAAGAGTCCATTCAGACATTTGCATTCTTTGTAAACCAAAATTTTCTTCCGTAGTTTTTGTCTGTGGAATCTGCAACTCCCTCTCACAAACACTTGTTGCTACCTAGGCAGCTCTTGGTGAGCCTGACCACCTCCTAGAGGGCTGTTCCAGTTTGCAACAGTGGTATCAGATCTAGAACAAGGCTTCACCCCGTCCTTGAGGCATTCCCTGCACCCTATTGCATGCGAGAGTTGTTTGTGGGCTGGACATTGCTCTACCATGGCGACATCCACTTTTGTGGTGGCCGGTGTCAACATCACCAAGTTGCAAGGCAAGAAATTCTTTAACTGGAGCAAAAGAAAAAACAAATTCATGCCCAATCACCCCACTTGCTAATGTGTGTATGAGTGAAAGATGTATGGTGAGGATCCTTCCACGAAAGAACCCTAGAAGATGGAAAATGTTTATAGAAAGTTACTGTTTAGAGTCAAGTTCACCCATAATTATGTGTGCATGAACACCTAAATTTACATGATATTTCTTCACAACAGGGTTCATTGAAAACATCACAAAAAACACTTTAACATAAATAATCTCTTAAAGCTACGTAATCACATGTTTGCTTCAAATGATAGATGCATTGTGAACATTGTCCATTTCATGCTAATTTTGTAATATTGAATCCGTACCTACATTGTACTTAATTATTCACAGGCCTAACGTGGAAGGTTAACATGTATCCAGGATAGTCTAACACTCGATGGACTGGTCCCAAGCTCAATATTCCATCTGCTGACTGTCGATTGTGTCATCGACGTGGTACTACTCGAGTCTGCCCTCCCCCCCAACTCAAAAGTGTATTAGATTGGTGTATTGGAGAGTTTATCTTGAGAAACCTTCTTTCTTCAATTAGTGTAATTGGAGGGAGGTGTGAACATGCTCATGTACAAGTGCAGAAAGAAATCGTTTCCCCAATGCACTCCTCGATACAGTTCCCAAATATAATTGGGGTTTTTATGGGGGGTGAGGAGGGGGCAGTTCAGGTCCCGTTATGGCATGGTCAAAGTACAGTGAGCTGTATGTGTACATCATTCTAGCTGGTTATGTAGACAAAGCGAGAGTTGTCGGATGCTTGAGATAAATAGCTTACGAGTAGTTAATATAGATGTACAAAATTTTGTTTCTTTTTTCATTCTTTCCTTTTTCTACCAGATATACTCCAAGCTACACTCCCGCAATACACTCATTCACTTTGAGGGGGGAGGGGGGGTCTTGTATCCAGCTCCCCCCCTTCTAGGAGTTGAAAGTATATTGGGGTGGTGTATTGAGAGTGTAGCTAGGGGAGCCTTCTAGTTTCAACTAGTGTATCAGGAGGGAGGTGCGGACCTGCCATCACAATAGTCTAGAAATACTTTGTTCTCCCAATGCACTTCCCAATACACTTCTCCAATACACTAGGGGATTTTGCGAGGGGACGGGGGGAGGTCCAGCTAGGGTCCCTTTGTGGCAGAGTAGAAATACACTAAACTGTTTGTGTATAGCCTTATAGCTGGTTACGTAGACAAAGCAAGAAACGTCGGATGCCTGTTATTGACTGCTTACGATAACTAATGTAGATGTACACAACATTGTTTTTTCTGTACTAGATACATTCCCAGCTACATTCTTGTAGTACACTCGTCCAATTCGAGGGGGAGGAGGGGTCCTTGTATGAAGACCCCTCCCTCCCCAGCAGTTGAAAGTGTGTCGGGATGGTGTATAGGATAGTGTAGCTGGAGGAGCCTTTGTTTTTCAACTAGTGTATTTGGAGGGAGGTGTGGACCTGCCGTTACAAAAGTCCAAAAAAACTTCGTTCACTCAACACACTCCACAGTACAATTTCCCAGTACACTAGGGAGTTTTGCGGGCGGGGGATTCCAGTTGGGGTCCCATTGTGACAAGGTCAAACTAAGCTGAACTCTATGTGCATAGCCTTATAGCTGGTAATGTAGACAAAGCAAGAGATGTCGGATTCTCAAAATTGACAGCTTACAAATACTTAATGTAGATGTACACAATTCTGTGTTTTTTTTCTTTTTGTATACCAGATAAACTCCCAGCTACATTCCCGCGATACATTCGTCCACTCCTGGGGAGGGGGGGGGGGAGGGGGGTCGTTGAATGCAGATCCTCTCCCTCCCAACAGTTAAAAGTGTATGGGGGTAGTGTATTAGAGATTGTAACTGGGAGAGCCTTCCCTGTTAAGCTAGTGTATTCGGAGAGAGGTGCAGACCTGCCATTACAAAAGCCTGAAAAAACCTCGTTCCCCTCCCAATACATTCCCCAAGCACTTCCCCAATAAAATGGGGGGTTTTCCAAGGATGGGGGAGGTGGGATGCACTTGGGGTCCCGTTGTGACGGGGTCAAAGTACACTAAACTGTTTTTGTAAAGCCTTATAACAAATTATGTAGATAAGACAAGAGACATCAGAAGCTTGAAATTGGCAGCTAACGCGTACTAAGGAAAGATGTACACAAGTCTTTTTTTTTCCTGTCTAAAAGATACATTCCCAGCTACACTCCTTCAATTCACTTGTCCTCATTGGGGGGAGGCGGAGGGGTCCTTGTATCCAAACCCCCCCAGCAGTTATATGTGTATTGGGGTAGTTTTTTGCAGTGTTTAGCTAGGGATGCCTTCCCTTTGAGACTAGCGCATTCAGAGGGAGGTGCAGACCTGCCCTTACACAAGTCCGAAAAACCTCGTTCCTCCAATACACTCCCCAACATGTGTAAATGTATGTGCATTTGTATGTGTATATACATGTATATGTATACGTATATATATGTATATGTAGATGTAGATGTATATGTACATGTATATGTATATGTATATGTATATGTATATGTATATGTATATGTATATGTATATGTATATGTATATGTATATGTATATGTATATGTATATGT
>SZWC01011183.1:84432-94556 GCA_023375785.1 Penium margaritaceum | reverse complement strand
TGTGGCCACCCCACTTCACCTCTAACCTCACCTTCTTGTCTAGGGAAATCTGCTCCAGAGCATGGGCACAGGAGAAACACTATGGGAGTACTACCATGAGCCTAATCCCTCTTCCAACCCTCCCTTTTTCCATGTCAAATCACAATCAGAACGCGCTGTTCGTGCTCACATCCGTGGAGGACCCAAGGATCTCCCTGATGAGATCGGGTCTTACAATGCCAACACCGCACGCAGCACGCCTGCTGACCCGATTTGTTCATACGCTCTCATCAAGCACCGCATAACAGTGACAGGACATGGAGCACAAAGCGACATCACCATGTAGTTCAACACACTCTTTGTGCTTGCTGATGAGATTTCTAATGCCTACAAGGCCCATGATTTGAGACTGCTACGTGATTTGGCCAAGGCATCGCTTGGGCAGCTTCCGGTGGTCCGCTCCATCATTAACGGTCTCATCCTCAAGCTGTCTGACATCTCCAGAAAGATCAAGGCCTCCAAGCTCAAGCGCCTTGTCGCCGAGCCTGTTCTTAATGATGCTCCTCCTTCCTCTTGGCATTGGTGCCTTCTGGGAGTTTACAGCGCAGTGCCTTGCTGATTGGTGGAGCCCTTTCTAAAACAGATGCATTCATTGCATAGCCATCGCCACTACCTCCACCGTGCTCCCCTCTTCATACACCTCCTCCTCCACCTTGCACATCCCATCCTCATCCGCCTCCTAGAACTCCACCTATGCTTCCTCTCTGGTCACTCAAGGGGGTGGCTAAGGTTGCAAAAAAGGGAGAGGTGGTCCATCTGGTGGCAGGATATGTGGTGGGCAGAGTGGATGCGGGGAGGGTAATAGTTCCGGTGGATCCTCCTCTTGTATCTCATCCTCTGGCATTGTGACATATAGGAACGATGGCACGACTGGGCACTCTGCCCCAAAGTGTCCCGCACCCCCTGATGATGCACATCTATCATCTGCGATGTAGGCGCACTGAGCATGATTGGTGCCACCGGACTACTCCAAGCGGTGCCCATTGTAAAGAATTGTCTTTACACCTGACTTGCCCGAGGACGGCCCCCAGTTGGATACAATGCTCTCTCATATCGTTCATTGGCATCACCTCTGTGATCAAGGAGGTGAGAGTGTACGTTCAGGTCTGAGGTCACTTGTGTGTGAGTTTGACGGGGCTCTCCGTGGCCCTACATCGGGTGGCGTTAAAGGTTGTATCGCTATTGACATTCTGTGGATTGAAAACTGGTTTTCTGTCCGATACCTCGTTGTCTCGCCACTTGTGGTCAGCAACTCCCTCTATGCTCTGCCTTTGTCGCATTCAATCGTGTTCCTATGTCTGTTTAAGTGTCGGGTGGCTTCTGTTGAATATGTTNTTTGTTGTAGGGTGACTCAACTAAGCTCTGTTTCATGTGAGATATGACCTGTGAGTACACCATGTAGGTGAGTGGTTAACTTGGCCATTTTGTTGATTTGGCCAAGTGAGAGGTCATGAGTTTGATCCTGGCTCCAAGCACATCTTGGTTGTTATGGAAGCTTCCAAGAAAGAAAGTCCGTAGCTTCTGGGAAGCAACACGACTGATCAGTCACCTTGGCACAAGGATGCTTATGTGTCAAGCCCACATCGCAAGTCTATTGGTGATGTGGTAGGGTCAAGCCACTTCTCAGGAATGTGCTTTTGAGTTCTAGGACTGGACAGACAACTATAAAAGGACTTGTCTTGCATGCTGATCAATCAACCCTTGCTTGATGCTCTCTTGCGTATTGACGACTTGAGCTCTTCTTGAGATGTAATGCTAAGGCGTTTGTACTCTTGAAGGTGAAAAGTATGCCTGATTAAGTTTGGGGTGCACGGCACATACCTGCAAAGGAAGAAGGTGTAAAAACCTTTGTGAGCTTTTTGGTTTCGCGGCTTCTCTGCCGGAGGTGGTTAGCTCAGTAGCTTACAAAGGGTTCTGGGCCCACTCCTCTGGTTAGAGAAGTTTTATGCACGCAACCGCCAAAGTCACAAGCAGTGCGAGTGCCTTTGCTCTCACCCAACCTCTCTGTTTGCACGTCAATCATCAGCTGGAGGGGAATGCAACACATCTGCACCATTCTGCCTTGGGAGCTGACATCAACCTACATCAGCCTACATCTGCTTGCATCGGCCAACGTGAATAGGGCAAGCAGTTGCCTCTTCTCACCAACAGCCTACAACGGCCTCAAACACAGGTGCATCGGCATCAACAACAAGTGCAGCAGTTGTAGGTGTAGGGATGGCAGGGACAGGGGAACCAGGGAATCATTCTCCCATCCTCAAGTTTGATGGAGAGGGGCTTGCGCTCTGGAAGTGGCAGATTGAGATCATCATGGATGATAGAGACTTGCTAGGACATTTTGACAGAAGTATCCCAGCACCAAAGGAGGAGGGTGCTGACCTTGCGGCATGGGTCAAGCTCAACAAGAAGGCTCTTGCTGTTCTCGTGTCCTCCATACAACCCTCAATCCTCTCACACATCATCGGTTGTACAGTGGCAGCCACAGCATACGTCAAACTGGGCAAGGTGTTTCAGTCCTCCCTACTTCCTAACTGTCTCTTCATTGTACATAATCTCATCAGTACGAGGCTTGGTGAAGGGGAGGATGTCTCCGCCTTTATGCAGAAGTTTGAGACGCTCTTGCAACAAGCCAACGGCATGGGGTGGGACCTGAAATCTGATATGCAGGCCATGATTTTTCTGATGATGCTGCCGGAGAGCTGGCGTCCTATGATCACAGTGATTGGAGGGTGGACTGAAGAGCAAGTATCATACACCACCGTCTCGGAGTATGTGCAGAATGAAGCCATGCGTTGCAGCAGTAGTGAAGCAAACATGGCTGCCTTTGCCTCATGAAGCAGCGGTACCTTCCGTAAAACCTCCTCCTCTGGATACAAGGGAAACAACGGCACCGACAATAGTGGAAGGGGTCTAAAGCATCAAGGAAACTGCCATAACTGTGGCAAGGCTGGACACTGGGCTCGGGAGTGCTGGGCACCCAAGAAGGAGGGAGGAGACGAGGATGAATGGCGAGGGGGAAACGGTGGGAAGGATCCCACAAGCTTGATGGCCGAGTGTGCCACCAACAAAGGGAGGACGATACACAGGCCAGGAACTTATGGCCTTGACTCAGGCACAAACGAGCACACCACTTATGAGAAGAGAGAATTCATCTCTCTTGCCCCATGCAACAAGAACTTCAGATTCGCCAATGGCAAGGTTGAGGCAGCTGAGGGGACTGGTGACAAGCTGGTCACAGTGGGTGTCAACGGTGCGGACTCCGACCTCAAGCTAGAGGGGGTAGTCTACTTAACCTCCTTCAAAGCCAACCTGCTCTCCGTCTCTAAGATAACTGACCATGGCATGACAGTTTTTTTTACAGAGAAGGAAGTAGTGATAGTTCCTACCAAGGACATCAACATCTCCTACCCTGCCAAGAAGGTTGTTGCACAGGTCCCTCACGTTGATGGACTCTATGTCTTACAGACCATGATGACAACATCAACGGCTGATTCTTCGGCCAGGAGTGATGATAAGGAGAGTAGCGATGCAGATTCTGATGATGAAGGACATGTTGGAGCAGCGGAAGCAGTGGCAGCGGAAGATTCGACAACAAAACCAGAAGCAAATGCAGCCACCGAGGCTGTTCATTCTAGCCAGTGCACATCGTCTGAGAACCTCTGGCACAAGCGCTTTGGGCACGTGGCTCATCGCACATTGGTACTCATGGATAAGCAAGAGCTAGTGCGTGGGATGGAGCTAGGTGATGAGGCGGAGGGAGGTGGGATCTTGTGTGAGCCATGCCTTCAAGGCAAGGCCAAGAAGAAACCTTTCAAGCGTAATGGTACGCGTGCTCTCGCACCCCTTGACCTCATCCACTTTGACGTGTGTGGTCCCTTTCGCATACCGTCCAATGGAGGCAGCAGATGTTTCCTCACCTGCATTGACGACAACAGCCGCAAGGTCTGGATATACTTTCTCGAAAAGAAAAGTGAGGTGAANATAAGCAGGAGCTAGTGCGTGGGATGGAGCTAGGTGATGAGGCGGAGGGAGCTGGGATCTTGTGTGAGCCATGCCTTCAAGGCAAGGCCAAGAAGAAACCTTTCAAGCGTAATGGTACGCGTGCTCTCGCACCCCTTGACCTCATCCACTTTGACGTGTGTGGTCCCTTTCGCATACCGTCCAATGGAGGCAGCAGATGTTTCCTCACCTGTATTGACGACAACAGCCGCAAGGTCTGGATATACTTTCTCAAAAAGAAAAGTGAGGTGAAGGAGAATCTGCAAGCCTTTATCGCTATGGTTGAGCGACAGAGTGGAAGGAACATGAAGCCATTCAGGATGGACAATGGAGGGGAGTACAAAGCCTGCAGGGAGTAACTCAAGACACAGGGTATTGAACACCAGAAAACTACTCCCTACTCACCTCAAAGCAACGGCATAGCAGAGAGGATGAATCAGACCCTCCTTGGCATGACAAGGTTCATGCTCATTGACGCCAAGCTGCCTCTTAGGTTCTGGGCTGAAGCAGCACGCACGACTGCGTATCTTGTGAACCTCACGCCTGCAGAACCTCTACAAAGGAGAGGCAAGAAGAAGCAAACAAAGCAGCTGAAGACACCTCGAGACGCATGGTCGGGCAGGAAGCCGAACGCCTCCCACCTCGAGGTGTTCGGTTGCACCGGCTTTGCCAAGGTCTAAGCGGTGAGGGTCCTAGAAAGCTCGATGCAAGAGCACGAAAGTGTATTTTCATCGGCTATGACACCGCCCACAGAGCTTATAGATTGTGGGACCTAGGAGCTAAGAAGGTCATCCGAAGCAAAGACGTCGATTTCCACGAATGTTCAGTGAGTAAGGGAAAGCTTCTTGAACTTGAGAACAGTCCAAAACAGGGAGAGTGGCTCACTCTTCTTGAGGAGGGAGACAAAGCACCAGCACAATGGCATGGGCTGGGTACTACAACAGGGAGAGAAGCTAATGAACATGACTCGGAGGAATCAGCCTCTGAGTCCGATGTATCTGATCCTCCAGACCATGAGGAGGATACCTCTCCCCCCATCGATGACAAAACAGACCTCCAGCCTATACATCAACAGCAACAGCCAGCAGGTCCAAGGAGCAGTTCACGTCTGAAAGTTCCTTGGCAGCATTACGACGCAGATAGGGGTGAATGGACAGGCTTTAACTATTCGTTCCTGGTTCAAGAGGAGCCAACGTCTGTCGCAGAGGCACTCGCGCGACCTGACAAAGCTGAGTGGGATGAAGCAATTCGCAGTGAACTCAGCTCCATCGAGGAGACTGGGACATGGGTGCTGGTGGACAGACCTGCCGGTGCTCATGTTGTGGGGTCCAAGTGGCTGTTGAACGTGAAAGGGAAATAGGATGGTAAGATAGACAAGTACAAGGCACGGGTGGTAGTAAAGGGGTTCTCTCAACGACCTGGCGCAGAGTACGATGAAACCTTTGCTCCCGTTGTGACGTTCGCCTCCATCCGGTTAATGCTCGCCATTGCTGCTGCCGAGAACATGGAGGTCCACCAGATGGATGTCAAGACAACCTTCCTTTCCTTTCCTTTGACAAGGAGGTGCTAATGGAGGTTCCAGAGGGGGTTGATGCTCCCGAGGGCAAGGTGTATAGGTTGGTGAAAGCGCTCTATGGGCTAAAACAAGCGCCAAGACTTTGGTACCAGCAGATGGATGCATTCATGGCCAAGGAGTCCTTCATGCACTGCGACAACGACCCTAGCATGTACGTGCATAAGAGCGACAAAGGGACTATGTTGGTCGCCTTCTACGTCGATGACCTGATTCTGTGCTCTTCTTCAACGCAGCCACTAGACGATCTCAAGGGGCAGCTCAGTAGTAGGTTCAAGATGAAGGACATGGGTCCTCTTAACTTCTACCTTGGCATTGCCATCAAGCGTGACAGAGCCGCAGGTACCATCAGCCTGAACCAGACAAAGTACATCGACTCCATCCTCAAACTATACAACATGGCAGATTGCAAGCCTGCCAGCACACCCATGAGTTCAGAGTGCAAGCTCTCCACCTCCATGTCCCCATCCAACGAAGCGGAGAAAACTGACATGCCGGGCATCCCATATCAATCTGCAGTGGGCAGTCTGATGTATGCCATGGTCGCCACCCGGCCACATATAGCCCATGCTATTGGGTAGGTGAGCAGTTTTGTGGCCAATCCTGGTCCACTGCACTGGCAGGCTGTGAAGCGCATCATGCGCTACCTTAAGGGGACGCGGCATGTGGGACTCCAGTTTGGAGACATCGCTCGGTCCGCGTCACTCCGTCTCATGTGCTACACCGACGCTGACTGGGGAGGCAATATCGACGACAGAAAATCCACCTCCGGCTTTGTGTGTATGCTAAATGGAGGTGCTGTTAGTTGGGCGAGTCGCAAGCAAGAGTGTGTCTCTCTGTCAATAGCTGAAGCTAAGTACATTGCATTGGCTGAGGTGTGTAAAGAGGTGCAGTGGCTTCGCAGCTTGCTCTCTGAGATGAAGGCACCACAAGCAACGGCGACAATCGTCAAGATTGACAACATGAGCGCGATTGACATGTCCAAGAACCTAGTTCTGTCCAGGCGCACAAATCACATCGAGATCCGCTACCACTATGCTCGGGACTTGGTCTACAAGCAGACAGTGGAGCTGGAGTATGTCGGCACCAAGCTGAAGCGGGCTGACATGCTTACAAAGCCATTGGACAAGGATCTCCACCAGGCGGGCATGCAAGGTATCGGCATGGTCAACGCAAGTGATGAAGAATGATGATGAAAACTGACGCAAGGTGCAAGGGAGAGATTTGTTGAATATGTTTGCCCCTTGTTCAGTCTTGTACGAAGGATCAAGAACGCTCTGCCCCTTGTGGAGGTATGACCCCTGGATTTTTTGTAAGGTGACTCAACTATGGTGTGTCTCATGTGAGATATGACCTATGAGTACACCATGTAGGTGAGTGGTTAACTTGGCCATTTTGTTGATTTGGCTAAGTGAGAGGTCATGAGTTCGACCCTGGCTCCATGCACATCTTGGTTGTTATGGAAGCTTCCAAGAAAGAAAGTCCATAGCTTCTGGGAAGCAACACGACTGATCAGTCACCTTGGCACAAGGATGCTTATGTGTCAAGCCCACATTGCAAGTCTATTGGTGATGTGGCAAGGTCAAGCCACTTCTCAGGAATGTGCTTTTGAGTTCTAGGACCGGACAAACAGCCATAAAAAGACTTGTCTTGCATGCTGATCAATCAACCCTTGCTTGATGCTCTCTTGCGTATTGAAAACTTGAGCTCTTCTTGAGATGTAATGCTAAGGTGTTAGTGCTCTTGAAGGTGAAGTGTATGCCTGATTAAGCTTGGGGTGCACGACACATGCCTTCAAAGGAACAAGGTGTAGAAACCTTTGTGAGCTTTTCGGTTTCGCGGCTTCTCTGCCGGAGGTGGTTTGCTCAGTAGCTAACATCTTCTGATTCTTGGATTGCCTTTGGTTTAGTTTAAGATGTGGCAGAAGGATTTTGCACAGAAGTTGTACAGACTGGGGTTCAACGATAAAACATTCAGAAATCCCGTCCATGGCCACCCATCACATGACATCCTCTCTCTCGTCATTCATCTCCTCGAAGCCCTGTTAGCTCTGTCTGTTTTGTGTGCACTGGCTCCGGCCAGCTTCTTCCAGTTGAAGGTTTTTGCACTGTCCGGTTTGTTGGTCCTGGGGAGGAGCTCTTTCTTCTAGACGTGTTGTGTGGGCCCTCTCTTGATTTTAGTGTGCTCTTGATGACCAGGACATGGACTGCTCCTTGAGCCACATAATTGCATTTGTTTTGCACCGTACTACTAGCCGTGTGGTGCTTTGTGGCACACGCTGAGATCATTTGTTTCATGTGCCCTTGTTTTTGTCCTCGTGTATCACAGCTACACTTGCCCATGTCATTCGCTCCATTTCCTTGGCGTACACAAGGATTCTGCATCTTGTCTTGTGTCACATTCATACTGCCACGAATGACAGCTTGATTTGCCATCAGCTCACCCATGGCCTGGATGCCTGCACTTTCCCTACTCCTTGCGTCGCTGACTGCCTTTGGGAACGGAACAGTAGAGGTGAGGACTGGTGGCCACAGTTCCCTCGACCGATCGGCTGAAAAATCATGAGGTTCATGTGCAACGGGCCACAAATATAAGGACAGAAATGCCCACTTGTAGAGTTTAGGGAATCGAGTACGTCTCCAACGTACCACTTTCCCCCTTTTCAGTTGTGACAACCTAGCGCATAAGCAGACATAGACTGGTGACGAAAGTAGTAGACATCGATCAGATAATCGACCTCTCGGAGTTTGTCGTAGGGCTCCTATTTGTTTTCCAAGGCATCTTTCCCATGCCACTTGACCAGATACTCTATCGGTTTTCCACGGTGCCAATGTCCGAGGATTTCTTGAATCAGATTCTCCGTATCCGCGTCCACTTGAATTGGAGGGGGAGGACTAGGAAGTTCTCGTGTGGGTCCAAACAATGCTTGAGCTTGCTGATGTGGAACATATGGGTCAATTGCCATATGAACAGGCAGGCACAGTCAAGAGATGATAGGGGTTTGCATTTTTTTTATTTCGAACGGTCCCAACCACCGGGGTTTGAGTTTCATGAAGTCTTGTCCTTGGAGTTTTACATTTGCCAAGCTAAGGAGAACTTGGTCGCTAGCGATGAACACGTCATCGTTATGATATTTGTCCATAGCTCACTTCATAGCTGCTTGTGTCTTTGCAAGAGTTTGTCACATTTTCTTCCAAATGCTGGAGAAATCCCATCGGTGGATATCAACCAAGGGAGTATTGCTCTGGCTTTGAAGTCCTGCCAGTGTGGCAGGATCTTTACCGTAAACCACTTAGAACAGAGTTTCACCCTTTGTGGTGGAAGTTCCAGAGTTGTATACAAGTTTGGCAGTCGTTACTTTTTCGACCCAAGCTGTGCCGTGTGGCTCGCAGAATGTACGTAGACGTTGTTCGAGCATCTGATTGGTCCGCTTGGTTTGCGTGTCCGTTTGAAGATGGAACGGCGTTTAAAGCTCGTTCCAACTGCCAAAACCTGACATCAACGCATGCTAAAAATGGCGAGTGAAAAAACCATCTCTGTCATTGATGATGGTATGTGGCATGCCGTGTATCTACACGATCACATTCAGAGAGATTCATTTTGTTTCCTCTGAGGTGACGGTGGTCATTGCCAAAATGAAGTGTGATACTTCTGAAAACCTTTCGACCACCACGACGATGGTATCCTAGCCTTCAGGAGTAGCAATCTATCCCATCACGAAGTCCATGCGGATGTCAACCCATGGCTTTTTCAAAAGAGGGAGGGATTAGAATAAACCTAATGGCCTTCTGTGAAGAGATGTTTGCCGTAGACAGGTGTCACGCAATGCCATCTTCTTAAGTGTATTCTCCACCACAAAGTGTCCACTTGGACCAGTGTCATAGCCCTCCTCCGATAGCATACACCATAACTCCCTATTTGGTGGTACGATGACCTAGTGAGTGAATTCTCATCGCCAGTATGGGTCGTCAGACCTCAACTTGGTCTTGCCCTACTCGTCGAACTCCTCGTAATCATTCAAGAAGAGCCTCAAATTTGGCTTCCAGCTAAGAGTATCTGCTAGACTTGTTTTTCCAGGTCAGTATTTGATATCGTAGTCGAATTTGGACTCAAAGAACTCCACCCATTTAGTTTGTCGACGAATCGGCCTTGACTAAGTCTTGAATTGTTTTTGCACGTGGTGATCAGCGTAGATGACTCATCGACTTTGTTCCAAGTTACACTGCCATTTTTCCAACGTGTGTACAAGAATCACACATGGACGTAGTCCTTTACAAATTGATAGCAGTGATTGCATACTCCTAGAAACACTTAGTTGTTCCAAACGTTGGTCGACGTTGGCCAATCAGCGACTGCCTCCTCCTCTTATGTCCGTGGTGATCCGTCCACCACCAATAATGTGGCCCAAAAACTTGATCAAACAGTGACCAAAGTTGCATTTCAAGATTTTTTTTCTAAATCTCTCTCTCTCTCTCTCTCTCTCTCTCTCTCCCCCCCCCCCCCCCCCCCCCCC
>SZWC01011182.1:35761-50624 GCA_023375785.1 Penium margaritaceum | reverse complement strand
GTTGAGATCTTGATTTCGGAGAAATGGACTGGCAAATTTGAGAAACAAAAAATTTGGCACGTATTGGCAGTCGTACACTAGCCAGGTACGATAGTCTTGATGGAAGAAACACCGCAGGTACGGAGAGTGCCTAGTGGGGTGCGAGTGCAGCCACCCACACTGTGGTCGCATACAACCCCCCGCTGAACAATTGATTTTGGAGAAATGGACCGGCAGAATTGAGAGGCAAAAGATTCAGTGCCTACAGCTAGTCGTACACCACTACATGTATGACGGTCTTGATGTAAGAAGCAGCACAGGTACGCAGAGTGTGCCGCTGGGTGAGAGTGCAGCCACGCAACCTGTGGTTGCGTACACCCCCCGCAGAACAATAGATTCTGGAAAAATGGACTGGAAGAATTGAGAGACAAAACAGTTGGCGTGTACGGGGATTCGTACACTACTGTCAAGTACGACAGTCTAGATGGAAGAAGCACCGCAGGTGCGGAGAGTGCGCCGGGGGTTGCGAGTGCGGCCACGCACCCCGTAGTCGTTCAACCCCCCCTGGCTGAACAATGGTTTTCTGAGAAATGGACCAGCAGAATTGAGAGGCAAAACATTCAGCACATACATGTAGTCTTACACAACTTCCAGGTACGACAGTCTACATGGAAGAAGCACCGCAGGTGCAGAGAGTGTATTGGGGGTGTGAGCGTAGCCACGCTCCCCGTGGCCGNACCCCCCGTAAAACAACTCACTTTGGAGAATTGCACCAGCAAAATTGAGAGGGGATACATTCAGCGCGTAAAGGCAGTTGTACACTACTACGAGGTACGACCGTCTTCATGGAAGAAGCACCGTGGGTGTGGAGAGTGTGCCGGTGGGTATGAGCGCAGTCATGCACCCCGTGGTTGCGTTTACCTCCTTGCAGAACAATTGATTACGAAGAAATGGACCTGCAGAATTGAGAACCAAAGAGGTTGGTGCATACACCCAGTCGTACACTATTGCGAGGTATGAAAGTCTCAATGGAAGAAGCACCGCAGGTGCGGACAATGCGCCGGCGGGTGCGAGTGCAGCTATGCACCTCGTGGTCACGTACAACCCCCCGCTGAAAAATTGATTTCGGAGAAATGGACCGGCAGAATTGAGAGGCAGAAAAAATGGTGCGCACAAGCATTTGTACACTACAGCCAAGTATGACGGTTGCGATGGAAGAAGCACCGCAGGTGCGGAGAGTACGCCGGTGGATGCAAGCATAGCCACACATCCCGTGGTCATGTACAACCCCCCGCTAAACAATTGATTTCGGAGAAATAGACCGGCAGAATTGAGAGGCAAAATATTTGGCGCATACACGCAGTTGTACACTATTGCCAGGCACGATGGTCAATGACCAGTACAGGTGTTGTTGCATTGGCACGGACTGCACAATTCTCATGGACATCAGGAGACGATTACGACAGTGCCAGAACTTCAGTCCTTGCACCAACAGGAAGGGGATCGTAGTCTAGGAAGCTGCCGTTGCCAACAGGGGTGGGAACATGGAAGGCCCCCAACGGCCCAGGGGAGATAATGGACGGCATGGCAGGCCCATGGAGAGACAGGGTTGCGGCCTGGATGAGGGCTGGGGGTGATGCAGGCCCACGAGAAGGGGTAGGGCGGCGGACAACAGTGAGCTCAGCAAGGCATGCCATTAACGCCAGGCGTGCAACAGAGGACATCCCGCCACTGGACCTTGCGTTGCGCAGGGGAAGGAATGTAGGGGCCGGAGATGAGACAACGGAGGAACAAGTCTTCGCGTTGTCAGCGGACGCCATGGTTTGCGTGAGTGATGGTGTTGGGGAGTTGTCGGTTGGATCTGAAACATGCACTATGGTGACGCATGGCCGAGCCTTTTCTTGTTATCCTAGACGGTTCCTTCCAGTCGTCTCCTTCTGCCATGGCCGGAGCGCTTCTACCAAGGCCTTTGCGGTTCTGTTAAGGCCGGAGCGCTCTTTGGTACTGCTGGATTCCATGTCTGCAGAAGGTTTGCGCTGACAACGAATGGGACATAGCACCCGATCTTACCTCTCCAATGTCAAGGACGCTGGTGGAAAACTCTATGCGAGTACTGGTTGTGACCCGCTTCACTATGCTAGATTGTCAACATCAGGCCCCAACGCGGACAAGTTGTTTTTTTTTTTTTTTGGGCTACCCCACAGAGGAAACAAACCCCAACCGCACCTTGCACACGCCACCCCAAAGCGTGTTTCGGCAACGACTTAGGCAAGAGCCCGTCTTACTCTTAAGAGAGCCAGTGTAGACACCATTGTAGCTAGTGTGGGACTCTAACCCACTGACAAAACCTCCGCCGCCAACCGCGCAAGGATGGCGAACTGCCGCTGGCATGGGCCCCTACAAGCGACAGTGGGCAAGGTACCGCGCTCAAAGGCAGCAGCATACCTTGCAAGAGAGAGTAGAGGGAGAGAGGTGGGGTGTGAGGAGGGAGGAATGCAGGAGACCCTTTCCCCCTTGAACACAATGGGTCCCTTGTGAGCAAGGAGGGAGGGCGTGGGGAGGAGAGAGGAGGGCGGCTGTACTCATTAGGGTGGATGGAAGGGGGTACAACGCGGTGCTAGATGGGGCGTTGGGTCGCCCGAGGGGGATAGGGTGTTGAGAAAGGTAGAAGGGCAAGAAGTGAGAGTAGACCACAGGGAAAGAGGGGTGGCGCCAGGCGAGTCGAGGATGTATAGGGTAATGAAATTCCTTCTTGAGACAAGGAGGGAGAGAGTAGTGTGGGAGAAGGAAGGTAGGTTGCTTGTGGTGAGGGGTGGGGTGGACGGAAGGGAGCGAGGGAGTAATGTGTCATGGATTAGGTTGAGTGATTGTGCGCGTAAAGGAGAGCAGCAAGTGGAGGGTGAAGGTGAATCAGGAAAGTGTGTAGGGAGAGAAGAGGTTGGGTGCTGGGCGTGAGAGGGTATGGAGTGGGTATAGAAGAGTTGGGATTTTTTTTTTTTTTGGGTTCCCTCTGGGGCCTACTGGGGGAGGCCAAGGCGTTTCCGGAGCTCACGCACTGTAACTTTCAGAGCACCAGGACACGCGTGGCCAGCGAGGAGACCATCAATGTGAGTGCGGTCGTGGACGTGGATGCAGTAGAAGAGAATGAAGACACCGTAGGCGTTACAGCCAGGAAGGATACACATGTATTCTTCAGAGAGTTTTCCAATGCCAATGAAGGCGATGGCAGGATTTCTGATCACCCTCTTGGGAACTGCAGTTGGGCTGAGATTTTGGTAAAGCTTGGCCTTGGCAGCGGCGCAATTCCTGTCACGGAGCTTGTTGTCTCTGCGGCCTCGAGGTGCAAAGGCGTCGTGTGCGGCAGAGAGGTGGTGCTATGGACAGTGGTTGCACTTCTGCGTGGAGAGGGAGACCTTTGTCACGACTGGAAACTTCGGATCGAGGATGTGAAGAGGGGGGAGGTGTTTGAGGTCGGGGTCGTGGGGGGGGGGGCATCCTTCACAACGACCTGGACCTTGGGTTTTGGGGGGGGTTGAACCGGGCATAAGGCCGGAGCGGTCCTCAAGTGCAGATGGGAGAGATCTGGAGAGAGTTGCAGTGAAGAGGATGCATTGTGGTGTGGCCATACGGGTGGGGTCTTCTTGTGTGGGTTGTGAGGCTGGGGAGCCTAGGACAAGGGGAGCGTCTGCGAGTACCTCAAGTTCTTTGAGACCAAGGAATGTTGAGCATACATCCTCCGTGCGGAAAGTGAGAAAGATGTATGCCAAACATGATGCTAGTGATGCAGAGTAATTTGTGATGGCGACAATGGATTTGGAGCCTGGTGGGAGGCCAGCAGGAGGTGGAAAGAGGTCCGGGTTGGCGTCGATGCTTTCCTCTACGCTCTGACACAGGGTGGAAAGGGCTGAGAGGTGCTGCAGAGGAAACTTGACAATGAGGAAGTACTGCTGCTCAGATGTTCCGCTCGGGCAGCGGTGGGCTACTGGGGTGGCGATTGCAAGCAGCTCTGGCTGGACGTCGCAATTGACAAGGGTGAGATCGAGGCTAGGTAGAGGAGGAGGGGGTGGGGGAGGGGGTGGAGGCGAGGGTGGGGCAGGCAGTAGCTGTGAAGGCGGCGGGGGCCGTGGAGACTGCTGAGGTGTGGTGCACTGCGATGATCGGCCGGTCTCGCGCGCCAATGAGGGGTCTCCTGAGTTCAACTCATCCAATCGCGATTTCTTGCGTTGACTCTTGCCGGAACCGCTGCTGCCAAACGATTCTTCCCCATCACCTGGCCAAGGGAGGGAGGGGTGCAAGTGGGTGGGCAGGTTGGGATTTTGTGAAGGGAGACATATAGGGAACTTCAACGCCTCATCCCAAAAGCGACATTCTGTCATTTGGTAAGGCCAGGAAGGCTGAGCCTAANTATCATGGATGTTAGAAAGGACCTCTGTCCAAGGGGGGGTAGAGCCCATGAGGGTGGTCCATTCCACACATGGGTCAGCTGATATAGTGGCAAGGAGCTTCTTATTCAACTCAAGGCGGCATGCTCTAGGGGAGGCGAGGGGGTCTAGTTCTTCATGTACGCAATGGAGACCGTATGGGCAGTGTGTCCACGAGTTGCGAAATAGACCTGGAGTGTCTATGTCTTTTGTCAAAGGGAGTGGGCTGATTGGGGAAACATCATTTAGGGGGTAGAGGCAGGGGACGTCTGCAGGGCGTGACAAGCAAACGGGGGTTGTGAAAGGTGTGCTGAGCAGGCTGTTGTTTTCAATGCCTTCAAGTCTAAGGATCATTCCTGGACTCGCACTAGCTTCAAGGTCTATTGGCACGAACCATCGGCTAGATGACGCCATCCATTCATTTTTGGGTGGGTCATTGCTCTCTANGCCAAACGATTCTTCCCCATCACCTGGCCAAGGGAGGGAGGGGTGCAAGTGGGTGGGCAGGTTGGGATTTTGTGAAGGGAGACATATAGGGAACTTCAACGCCTCATCCCAAAAGCGACATTCTGTCATTTGGTAAGGCCAGGAAGGCTGAGCCTAAGGCCAGTTTCATTCGTTACCGTGAAGCTTGTGAATCTACAAAGTGGCCACATCGTGGATCGAAACTTCACATCGCAACATCTTTGCCACAATAAGTGGATGAATATAGAGTGAAAAACATTCCAAAGGCGTGGTGTGGGGATGTGTGGTGGCAGCGTTCCAAAGATAAGTGAGAACCAGGGGGGGTTATGGATGCCAAAACAACATTGAATGATCTTTCTTACATAAGAATTATAGCCAGCCAAGGCGGGGCATTCAAGGAAGATGTGAGGGGTGTTTTCAAGGGAATGGCAAAAAAGACAAAACTTGGTCTTCATCGTCAATAATGGGAGCCATATGGGTGCCGCTTTGAAGGGCGAGACAAGTAATACGAGTTTTCACGTCACGAGCTTCAGGAGGGGCCCAACTATCATGGATGTTAGAAAGGACCTCTGTCCAAGGGGGGGTAGAGCCCATGAGGGTGGTCCATTCCACACATGGGTCAGCTGATATAGTGGCAAGGAGCTTCTTATTCAACTCAAGGCGGCATGCTCTAGGGGAGGCGAGGGGGTCTAGTTCTTCATGTACGCAATGGAGACCGTATGGGCAGTGTGTCCACGAGTTGCGAAATAGACCTGGAGTGTCTATTTCTTTTGTCAAAGGGAGTGGGCTGATTGGGGAAACATCATTTAGGGGGTAGAGGCAGGGGACGTCTGCAGGGCGTGACAAGCAAACGGGGGTTGTGAAAGGTGTGCTGAGCAGGCTGTTGTTTTCAATGCCTTCAAGTCTAAGGATCATTCCTGGACTCGCACTAGCTTCAAGGTCTATTGGCACGAACCATCGGCTAGATGACGCCATCCATTCATTTTTGGGTGGGTCATTGCTCTCTAGAGCATGCACCCAAGCTTCTGGGAGAGTGCGGATGACTTCAAGGAGGATGTGAGCCTGAGCGGCCGGAAATCGGTCTCCAACCTCTTTGGCAGTTAGGGGCCGGTGACTGCTGCTGTCACGTGGGGTGAAGATGTCCGACACAGTCAACGTGAGTAGGAAGTCGTTGCATTTAGGAGTGCCATAGGGCCTACCGTTTTTGCGAGTAAGATTGTGATTAAATGCTAATCTTTCTTGTAAGAGAAGGCGTGGGAATAAGGGGGCGTTGGTAATGGGACTGAACACCTCGTGATATGCATCCATAAATGCTTTCCATCGAGGGTGAAGTTTCATTTTTTGTGCAATGAGAGGGTGGGCGGAAAGGATTGGAAGAGGGTTATGCTTAGGGTACGAGATGAGGCTCGTGCCGAGGATGTTCCATGACTTCGTCGGTCCGAGTACACATCTAGGCATGCAGGGGCTTGACTTTGATCACGGGATCGTGGAGGTTGAGCCCACCAAGACTTTTAGGCCTATTAAGTGTTGACATACTAAAGCAGCAAAAGCATCGTGTATCGTCTGTGACTGTGGCGTTAGCGGCAAGGTTGTGTGCAATGCGACGAACGCGATGCATGTATTTTGCAGGGGGCGGGAGGATGGTGGCGTGGTACACGATCAAAGCAAGAAGGTATGTTTGGGCGAGAGTGACTCTTGCGAGCGATGTGGCGTGCATGGCAGACATTGATTTTGCTTTTGCCAGAAGTTTTTCAAGTAAGGGGTCCCAGGTGTGAGAGCTGTCTGGTTTAGGTGTAGAAAATGTGCCAAGGATCCATTAAGGCGATGTTTTCCATGGGAAGGGGGTGGGGGATGTTGGGGGAACATGTGGTGCAGCTCCTAATGGGAAGATTTTGGATTTTGTGGGGTTGTATTCTAGGCCAGAGACAGCTTTAAAGTTGGCAAGCAAGGAGGTGAGGTAGCAGAGTTCTTGTTTGTCGTTGAGGAGGATGGTGACGTTGTTTGCATATGCCAAGGCATGTATAGTCAGGCGGGTGGGGTGTAATTTCCTTTCCCTTTGGAGAGAAATACCGGGGAGGTAACCCATCTGGAGGCTGGTGAGCCACAGTTCAAGAGATAGGGCAAAGAGTATTGGGGCTAGGGGACATCCTTGTCTAACGCCGGATTGTACGGGAATCAGATCTGTCAAATGGTTATTGATCAGTAGGGATGTCGATGTGTTTGTGTGGGTGGTTTCTACAATTCATGTAATTGCTCCTTCAAGGCCGAAGTGTTTGAGGACTTGGAGCATGTATGATCGGCTAAGAGAGTCATGTGCTTTTTTTAAGTCGATAGTTGCTGCCAGTCCAAGCTGGGAGGAGTCAATAGGGTGTTTTTGGAGGTCCAAGAGGGTGCTAAGAGTATGGTAGATACTGCGGTTCCTAATGAAGGCTGTTTGGTGTTCATGAATAAGGGAGGTTAATGTAGTTGCCAGACGTAAAGTGATAGCCTTTGCTATAACTTTGTTGTCGGTGTTTAGGAGGGTGATTGGGCGATAGTTGGAAATGTCGTCTTTTGCTCCTGATTTGTGGATGAGGACAGTTGCACTTGATAAGAAAGATTGTGGACATTGACGAGATTTAAGGATCGTGTTGGCAATGTTAGTGAGGTGGGGTGAAAGGTCATCCCAGAACGCGAGGTAGAATTCGCGGGGCATTTGTTCAGCGGGAGTGATTTGAGAGCAACATGAAGCTCATCACTAACAAAAGGTCTGTTCACTGAGGATCGTGCATAGGGTGGTAGTCCTGGAGGTGGAAATGAGAAGAAGGTCCTGTGCGCTTGGGTGGTGGAGGGACGTTCAGGAAAGAGCTGTGAGAAAAAAAGAGCGGGCATGTTTGGATATGTTGTCGTGGGTTGTTGCATGGGTGTTTTCAGAGACTCGTAGGCTAGAGAAGCATGTGCGGACTTTGGGTGCGTGCTCTTTGGAGGTGATGTAGGCAGAGGGTCGTTCAGAGTCGGTGAGTTTTGTGAGCTTGGCAAGGGGTATGCCAGCACAGCATAACCATAAAAAAAATCAAGAACAGAGACAATCTTATCGCAAACCACTTCGTAGGCATTTCATCGTTCAGTTCGTAGCAGAAAGAAAGTGAATTCCGCGGGGGTTTGGGGGGTTTTTGGCTTGGTGCACGCGCTGGTGCGACGTACGTGCCCCCGGTGAAGATGCCACATCACACATCCACATCACTTGGGAAATCACGATGAGAAAGGCAGCCTGTGGCAGTGGTATATTGAAGGGTAAATCCAGTTGAAAACGGGGTTTTTTTTTTTGTTCCATCTAGTTGTGCAATGGTGTGAACATGCAAAGGCAGAAATTCACCAACATCACGGCAGTTTTGCATGCCTTGAGCGTGATGGAAATCTTATCCGGCCGAGAGAATTCATCTGATGCCAACCATGCAATGACGCCAGGTGAAAGTGCGACACAAACATGTTTTCCAGTGAAGGCTGCGCGGAACTAGTTTGCATCTCAGACCGGATGCAAACCGAAAAAATGCAAGTACACAAACCCCAAAGTTGCGAGCCAGAGTTTGACTGACAACTTCTTGTTTGACGATTTCCCAATTGAGAAATCATACAAAGTCTTGACATATGCATCATTTCTGAAAAAGTAAACTAGATGTACTTGATTTTGAAGAATGTTAAGATGACCTTGCTATGTCATCGATTTTCCTCAATCTATCTCCTTGAGATAATTTTCATGGTGACATTGTTCGTTGCTTTGAATTGCGTTGTCTATTCATTCAAGGCAAATCACTCTCACACCTTTTTTCTCCCTTCGTTATCACGATGCCCTTGGTCCTTGCTCTTTTGGATTTTGATTGTTTTGGCTAGTGATCTTCCACGTTATGCAATAGGGTGCAGGTCACATATACATGTTTTTAGGAACAGTACATCTATAATTCCAGTCTCTAACAAAACATCATGCATATGAAAGTTCCATACAAAAAGGAACTAATTGTACATTGTTGCATAGATAGTAATGTATGTACGTACACAGGAAGCAGAATAACACATACAACAAAGTCATGCAGAAAATACACAAGAAACCTAGTAACGTAAAAAAAAAAATATCACGCTGGCATTATACCATGTATTATCCGTGCATGGCATGATGTTTTCCATTCATTGTGTACCAACCAAATACACCATCACATTGTTTCATTTCCCATCCATGACACAAGCCGTGATCGAGCATGGAAAAATGTGTGGGTGGCTAATTGATTTAGTTGCGGAGGCTAGATGGATGGTTGCTTGTGTCCTCCATGGAGGGGGAATGGTTGATTTTCATCTAAGGGTTGAGCGGTTGGCTATTTTTGTGTCTGAGTTGGGTTGGTGAGGTTCAAAGTTTATGTTTTCTGGCTGTATGAGCTATTTCACCCTATGCCAAGCCATGCGTCCTCCAAGTGGTAGAATCCTTTTATAGCTTTCTTTTCCATCTGTATACTTGCTATGGATGTGACAGTAAAACTCTTGTTGTTTTTTATCATTGTTTTTCTCAACCAAACAATCTCAAATCACCCTCTTATCCATTGAAATGAAAACCAAATCTCCAGAATTTTCTCAACATCCACAAGAGTGAAGATGCCACCTATTTTGTGTATGATTAGTCCCTGTGTGTACTCCTATGTTGATTCCATGTCTTGAGAACCTTTAACATGTGTATGTGAATTTTTGACATCTGTTTTAACATGTTTTTTCATATGGCCATGAATCGGTTGGTTCTCTCCACTTTTCCTTCTACATAGCACATCATCTAATTACTCTGCTTTTTCCTTCTTTCAATGTTTCACAAGCTCACCTCCACTTGTTCCTTACTAGGTTGTGGGTAAAACTCTGTTTCTATAATGATTCCCTTAGTATTTTACTTTCATTTTCACTAATCATCTTGATCGGTGTCCCTCTTCTCCAGGTATCCTCGTTAATGTCAAAAAGTGCCCCTGCCATGGATGAAGTTTGCTGTTTTCCTGGTTCAATCACTGGATAGTGGATGGTTGTCTTATCTAATTGCAGATTTTGACTCCCTGAAAAATTTCATGTAAATTCAGCTTCCACTTTCTTGATTTGGTTGACAATGCGGAATTTAAGCCCCATCCGAAGTCCGGGTGGTATGTGGGTGGAATCTGGGTGGTCATCATTGGTGTCGGGATGATTCCACCACCAGTGGTTTGAGTTCAACTTTAATGATCTTCTGAGGCACGGTGGGAATGAAGGAAGGGACGTGGGAGGTCTCTTGGACCCAGGCAAGTCTCCTCCCACGTTGGAGGGCCAGGAAGGGCGCTTCGATAGGCCACCATTGAAGAGCCTCCCGTCACTCCCGTTCATGGGCATTGTGGGCGGCTCCACCATGGTTTACTTCAACGGCCGTAGCTAGGGCTCTACTGCTATGTTTTGAGCGTACTTGGATGCGTTGGAAAGCACAGATAACTGGCAATAATAATCTGGTGTAACATCACCTAAAAACATAACCATGAATGTCTTCATCCTTTCTAAGTTTCCATAACCTGCATTCTCTCCGAATTCTGCTCCCTTGGTGTTGTAACGACCCAAACACACACCTTTATTGGAAGTCTATTTGCTCTAAGCAGCCATTGACAATGAGGTGGATTAGGGCATGTCAGGAAAGCATTCTTGACAGCTAAGAACAGTGTTTAATTGAGCGATAAATGTGTTGGGAGAAAGCCTCAAAATGGCATAGTTGGTTTTGCATTCAAAGGTTTGTAAGTAAATCTGTGGATTGTTTTCTAAAAATACCTAGGTGCAACTTGGCCGCAAATTTCCTACTATAAAAGCCATGTTTAATTCTTGTATTCAGGTCCAAGGGGGAAAGGAGCCTGGATCTTTGTGTGCTGCATCCACAATAGGGCTCTGCATGCATGTTGACCTTGCTTGGTCAGCAGCTCGACAATGCTATCAAGCATTCCTAGGTACTGGGCTGGGGCCAATCAGGCTGGGGCCACACTTGACTAGGCAGCCACGACAGCCCTGCATGAGTGGCTGGATCAGTGTGACTCAGCAGCAGCATGCAAGGCCAAGATTGGGGAACGCTCTGCATTAGTGCATGCATACACGGCGAGGCATTACGTCAATGCATGCATGCAAAACTTAGCAGCAACATGTAGAGCCAAAAGCAAAGAATACAATGCGTCAACAGCTAGATGCACAACTCAATCGTTGGGACCACTGTCAAGTGGAAGCTTCCTTGGGAAGGGAGCCTTGTTCTCTAGAGAAGGAAGTTTCTTTGAGGAGGAGGCTGAGACCGTCCAATAGGAAGTTTCCAAAAGGCACAAAGAATCAAGTTAACTTGCTAGGTTCCTACTATTTAAGCAGACCAGACTCAATAAGTCCAACTACTCCAACAACTTCAACATCAACTCCATCAGAAACTCCATCAATACCGGCAGTTTTCCTATGCCACACAACACTTTTCCAAGACGATGTACAAGCAAACGAAGCCTTGCGATAGACTTTGTTTGCTTGTACAAGCAACATTTGAAGACTTTGCCAAGACGATGTACAAGCAAACGAAGCCTTGCAATAGAAATTCATTAACAAGCGTCTCATGCTCTTACCTTCTAAAGAGGAGTGCACAAGTTATGAAGCTCAAATTCAAGAGCTTCAATGGTTGTTTTTCAGAATGAGCAGCAAGTGCATTGTTATCATCAACTTCTACTGGCACAACCATCAACATGAACTGTAGCCATCCCGCAGGAAAATGCAGTAGATTTTGTGCCACTGGCACACATGCCAGTGCAAATGCTAGTGATTGGATTGGAATAGCTAGAAATGGTTCAACAATGTGTGATGGAGCCATAGCAAGCTGCAACGGAGGTGCCATATGTGGCACTTGTAGAAGTCACAACTTGACACAGGTCAACATGCGACAGTTGGGGAGCAAGCTGTCATCCAAGAAAGAATAGAGCTATGGCAGCAGATTGGCTAGTACCAGCTCATTTTCCAGTGGGAGAAACTTACCTGAGAGCTCCTAGTTTCCTAGGCGCCTTAAGTTTAAGGAGAAGTGAGAAACATCCAACAGTAGAATGATTTAGTGCCACCTAAGCCATGTGCACGACTGCCACAGCTCAATTCTCCTCCTGACATGTCAAAACATGTCTGCACTCAAGAAATGAATTCATCCTCATTTTCACATGGAAGAAGCATCCAGACAGTTGTGGCATCTCTTCAAATGGTCACTACGTCACCATTAGAGCAGCTTGATGGATATGAGAGTGCCAGAAAGTGACAAAAATAGGTTGCTCGATAAAAATCATCTGGCATGACAGTTGCATAGAGGATGTTTCACAGGTTCCAACGAACTTTACGGAACTCGATACGGAGTCCGTTTGAGTGAGATATGGATTTCCAAAGTTTGGAAATCATGGGTCGGGTTCAAGTGACGACCTGAACACTTAGAGCTCAAAAGGCGGCAGGATTATTGGCCAGGACGGCTGAGAACGGCCTTCAAGGAGAAAAGGCGGCTGGAGGACCTCCAAGAGACTTCAAGGAAGGTGCAGACCATGATTGTTGGTCGTCCAAGTGGTGTGAGACATAATTCTCTTGTGTGACAAGGTGACTTCCGCTCATCCCGCTAGGCTAGGAGAGTGTGCTAAAGGGTAGACTTTGACAGAGTGTATCTCAGTGCTCCCTAGGCCAAATGAGGCATGTATGGGCTTGTTAGAAAGCTGTAAAAGTTTGATTTCTCACTAAAGAGTCGATTCAGACATTCGCGTTCTCTGCAAACCTACATTTAAGGCTGCACACCGAATCCGGTTCGCGAATCTGAGCCTGGATTCAGATTCGTGACACCGAATCCAGGGTTAGATTTGGATTCACGAATCCAACACCCGGATTCGCGAATCCAGATGGATTCCTGAATCCAGGTTGAATCCTAAGTGTCAAAGCATTGTTACATTGTACATTACTCTGTTTGAGCATAGTTGAATTTCATTAGTCAGTAGTCACATTTCATGGTTTCTTCCAAGTTTTAGGCATGCAGTCCTTTTGCATTGTGTGGAAGTTTGGTAGAACACGTAACATCATTCACATGAAACATGAGGTTCAGTAGGATGATGGTATGCCTGCCCTTGTACATGACAATTAGCATGACAGTATGCCTGGCCTAAGTACCTGACATTTTGCATGACTACATGCCTGCCCTCAGTCACCACAACCACTTGCATGATGGCATACCTGCCAATGCTTGACTGAACCCAAGCATCAGTTTCTCCTGCGGTGCCTGCATCATCATCATCATCATCCAGTCCGTCTTCCCCTTCCACATCATCTTCCATTTCCTGCTCTGCCACATGTGCTGCACGACGACGGAGGTTGACACGCTTCTCTTCCTCCTCCAGTTCTGGTGCTACATCCCGATTTGGAGCGACTGGGAAATGTGCAAGCTGAGGGTCATTCACCCATGACTTTAGAAGCATCAGGTTTTCGATGGTCAGGTCGATGAGTGACTGCCAAAAGTTGGTGATGACATGTCGTCCCAGAGAAAACAGGCGCTCCGATGGGGTACTTGTCGCCGGAACTGCAAGCAAACAGTTTTAGATGAGTACGACAGAATGTGAAAGCTGGCCAGAAGTGCTGATCCAACACGTAAGACATGAGAGAACTTCAGCACCTACCAGCAAACAGGTCGAGAGCGGCCAGGTGGAAAGTTGGGAATGCTTTTTTGTGCTTCCTTATGTACTTGAGGATGTCGCACCGACGTCCCTTCTTCACTTCCTTTGCCCAGCTCTGAACCTCCAACTCCAAGGTGCTTGGTGTGACCTGCATCTGGGGGGCTCC
This sequence comes from Penium margaritaceum, assembly GCA_023375785.1. Classification (NCBI taxonomy): domain Eukaryota; kingdom Viridiplantae; phylum Streptophyta; class Zygnematophyceae; order Desmidiales; family Peniaceae; genus Penium; species Penium margaritaceum. The sequence goes on along the minus strand of SZWC01011182.1, from coordinate 36,930 downwards.
TGGCTCGGCGAACATGTCTGCGGCGGCGTCCTCCAAAGCAGCTTCCAGCATTGTCGCCTCTTCAATCTGGCGGATCCTTTCACTCCGACATGGCTGTGGTTGTCCAGCAGCAGTTCCGGCTCCCTCGTTTGCTGTGTTGGCTGCACGACGGTTGGTTTTGAGTTAGGGCATTTCCATGAGGGAACTCTGTAAAGTCAATTTTGCTGACAGAATTCTGACATCATACCTGCTGAGGTTGTGGCTGACAACGTTGCCGCACTATCCCCTTGGGACTGAGATGTCTGGGTGGCAGTTGCGGCAGTTGCTGCTGCAAGTGCAGAAGCCTCGGCCTCTGCATCCTCTCGGCTCTGCACAACAGTGTCATGGTATGACCGCAGGAAGTCCACGACTTTGAGCTGCAGCTCGGCAGGCGTGCTGATGCCCATCTTTGGGTGCACACGCTCGTAAAATCCAAGGCAGAACCGTGGGTCACAAGCTGTGGCCAGCACATGCCGATCAGTGCAAAGCTTGACATACTTTTCAAGCTTTGCAATGACTGCGACAATGCCTGGTTTGAGCTCCAGCAGCAGCTCCTCTTTGCAGTCCAGCCACCCGGTGTTACCTCTGCGCTTGCTCTTCTTCTCTGCCATCAGCGCCTTCACCAACCACCCATTCATCTTCTCCAGCAGAGAGGAGTAGAAGGGGATGACGAGGGACAGAGTTGGGTAGGTGGAGCCGGAAATGTCGTCGGAAAAAGTTTTGAACGGCTTGAGGATCACCGTCACCTGCGCGATGAGCTGCCAGTCGTTGAAACTGGGACGGAGATGCGCGCCGTCGCGGCCGAAGTCTTCAAGCCACGTCTCCAGCACATCCTTGATGCTGATGACGTGCTCGCACATGTCGAGCGCGCTGTTCCACCTGGTCTCGGTGTCCAGGTGGAGCGACATGTACTTCATCCCCGCGTCCTTCACCGCCTCAGTCAGCGACTCCTCTCTGGTTGGCGTTCTTGTCACAAAGACTGCAATGGCACGCACTTGGGACAGGATGGCAGCGACCCTCGGCTGCTTGAGCAAATCTCCGACCGCCAGGTTGATGACGTGGCCGAGGCACCGGATGTGCCCGGCCTTCTGGAAGGCGTCGTTGTGCGGGATGAGGTAGGCGTCAATCATCGAGTCGTTGGTGGACTCGTT
>SZWC01011181.1:74989-85476 GCA_023375785.1 Penium margaritaceum | reverse complement strand
CAAAGGAGCATGCAACTTATCTCCTAGTTGTAGCACCAAGGCGGCTGTTTCAAGCCATAGAGGGCCTTCCGCGGTCGCCATACATTCCCTGCGCCATCGTCGAAACCAGGAGGCTACACCATGTAGATGTCCTCTCCCTCCTACGAGCCATGAAGGAAAACATTGCACTCATCCATCTGATGCAAATCCCACTAGCGCTGGGCAAATAGGCAAAGGAGCGCTCGGCTAGTGGAGAATCGGCCGACTGGGGCAAATATCTGGTCGTAATCAACCCCAAGGACCTGAGCAAATCCCTTTGTACTTAGGAGGGCCTTGTATTTGTCCAAGGACCCATTTGGCTTCCATTTGCGCCCGAAGACCCATTTGACACCGATTGCCTTCCAACCTCGAGGGAGATCGACGAGGTCATACACGCGGTGCTGCTAGATAGGAACGAGCTCGCCGACGAAGGCAACATCCCTGTGTGCGGCCTTGGGGGAGGCTCGAGCCTCGCGTAGGTTGGATGGGTCCTCCTTGTGTGCCGTGGAGTGGACTGCGAGGGCGTGTGCATCTCGCGCTCCAGGTGGGATGCGTGTAAGTGCAGCCGTGAAGGCATGCCAATGCTCCTGATGGAGCATGGCGTAGCCCAGTGCGGAGCCCGGGTGAAGGTCTGTAATGATGCGCAAAGTGGTTAGGCCGAGGGCCTTGGTCCCAGGATCCCCACTCACTATCGTAGGAGTCAAAGAGACACGTGGGACGACGGGGGGCCGAGGCGCCACAGGGCACAATGTGGCAGTCCGTGTACTCACTGATGGCCTGGGTTAGAGGCTGCCACCTGGGCCACGCGTGTAGCGCGATAGGGCAGGTGATGGCACCAAGTCTGAGGTGCTGGCAGAGGCAGACGGGGCTACTCGCACAGAGGGACCAGCGGATGTGGGCGGAGCCGCTGACCTGGAGGGACCAGTGGACGTAGACGGGGCTGCCAACGCGGAGGGGCCAGCGGACGCGACTAAGGCTGCCAACACAAAGGGCCAACGGACGCAACTGGGGCTGCTGACGCGGAGGGGCCAACGGACGCGACTGGGGCTGCCGACTCGGAGGGGCTTGTGGACGCGGACGGGTCTACCGGCCCCGAGGGACCAGTAGACGCGGACGGGGCTGCCGGTCCGGAAGGACCAGCAGATATGGACGAGGCTGCCGGCACGGAGGGGCCAGCGGACACCACTGGGGCTGCCGGCCCGAAGGGGCCAGTAGATGCACAGGGGTCTGCCGGCTCGGAGGGACTAGCAGACTCGGACGGGGCTACCGGCGCAGAGGGGCCAATGGACACGACTGGGGCTACCGGCTCGGAGGGACCTACAGACAGGGCTACGGGTGTTGGCCCTAAGGGACCAGGTGATGTGTCGCCCAGAAGCGGGAGGACGGAGGACGGACTCACCACTAGCCTACGTGAGGGGAGGGATATCGACTAGCCGGAATGAACTAGGTTGCGGGGAAACATCTCCTCAAAGAAGAGGGCATTACAAGACTCGATGATGCAGTGCCAGGAGGGATCCCAAAGGTTCCATGCTTTGGATTGACGGCAGATACCAAAGAAGGTGCAAGAACGTCTGCCCGGGCAAGCTTGCCACCCTGTTGTGGGGCAACCAGCCACACAATGGCCACGCGGCCCCAGACGCGAGCTGGGTGGAGGTCAGCCCGCTAACCGCACCAGTGCTTGTATGGCATGGACTGGCGTTTAAGAGGGTCGTAGGGAATCCGGTTCCAGACCCATGTCATGTACGCCATGGCGTTGAAGTAAAAACCGTTGGAGATGCCAGACTCGACCCGCATGGTGCGGACGCCGTTAGCCATGGTGCGGTTCCACCGCTCGGAGACGCTGTCTGGGCTGGTGTGTAAGGCGCCGACATCTCGAGGTCGGTACCGCGGGAGGCGAGAAAAGTCATGGTCTTTCCCATGTACTCGCCACCACAATTGGAACAAAAGCGGCAAAGAGACCGACCACACTCGCACTCCGCATGGACAGGCCAATCCTGAATGACAAGAGCGACATCACTCTTCTGTCAAAGACGAAAGACCCAGCGGTAGCAAGAGTAGTCATTAGTGAGGGTAAGGACATAGCGTCCATGCTCCTTGACGGACTAGATAGGGAGAGGACCCATGACATCGGAATGGACCAGGTCAAGAGGGGCGGACGCACGGGAGAAAGATTGAGGGTATGTGAACCGGTGCATCTTGCCCTGAGCGGAGTCAATGTACTCTGTGGGGCACGGCCAGGGGAAGGAGTCCGGGCCAAGGCCCTTGGCAGGCTGGGTTTTGAGCATGCTATCAACGGCAGCGTAGTGGACGTGGCAAAGGCGGTGGTTCAAGCAACGTGTGTGTTGTGGTGAGACATGCTGGTGACAATCACATGGTCTGTGGTGGCCAACATGGTGGGGACGGAGGGAGTAGAGGACAGACACAGCACATGCCTAAGGTTGCCATGGGCGGTGGCGTGTAGAAGGAAAAGACCGGGCGGACGTAACGACACACTACCAATACCATGCGAGTGCAGAACATCCATGCTCATGTGGTCAAGGGTAGTAACGGACAGGAGGCTCAGCTCAAGACCTGGGACGAAGAGGACATCAGTCACAAAGACATCATTGGCAGGACCACGGAAACGAACGACGCCAACGCCTCGGACAGGTAACACCTGTCGGGAGGCTCTTCGGACACCAAAGACATCGCCAACAGGATCAAGTACACTGAAGGTCTTACGATAGGCCGTCATGTGATTCGCAGCCCCGGAGTCGATGATCCAGGTCTTGGCAAGGTCCCCGACCAAAGTCGCCAGATCACTAACAGTCACATGGCAACAAGCAAGAGACACGGACGCGGTGGACGACTGCGCAAACCGAGACTGCCAATCATCAAGCCACGTGACGTTGTCACAGAGAGGGGAAGAAGAGAGCACAAGAGAGAACAAAATGAATGAGGAGGCAGGAAATGACCGCAGCTCAGTCTCACTCATGCAAGGTAGGGCAGACAGGCAGGAGGTGATAGAATTCGCACTTCCCTGGGGGGAGGGCAAAGAAGACCGAGCTGGACGCAATGAACTGCTCCAACTGACGCTCATGGGTGGACGGTCCAGGATTTTAGACTGAGTACGGAGTAACAACGCCGGAGCCCGAATAGGAGGAGGACTGCACCGGTGATGGAAACAAAGGCACCGACGGCTGTGCATGATGTTGATGCAGAGCAAGCAAAATGGGACCGTTGTGGTTGTCAAAGGAGAAGAGCTTCTGGATGCGGTGGAGGAATCAGAGGTGGCGACAGCTACTGCGCTAGATGCAAGACGGCGCTTACGCTCGCGGCGCATGGTGGGAATGACACGCTCCTCATCCGTCAGTAGCGAGCACGTGTACCACTCGCGTCCTGGTTGGCCACAGTTGTGGCGGACCAAGCTACCACCTTTGGACCCGGTCGGCTGTGGTTGCTGCTTATGGCCCTTGCTCTTCTTGCCCTTGCGCCTCTTCTTCCCTGACAATGAGAAGGTGGTGGATGTAGCTGCTACGGGGGAAGCAACGCCCACAGAGGCAACAACAGGAGAGGCAAGGGCCTTGTGCGATGGATGCGTGACTCCTTGACTCCTGAGAAAGAGCCCGTTTGCCTTGGGCATGAGGGTTCCCAGGGCCGCCATGGTGGAGAGGACGTCCTTGGCGTAGTGGAAAAAGATGTTGGCATACACGTCAGTGGCATCGCGCTTGATGGTCAGGAGTGCAACCAAAGGGGGTGGAGTAGAGGTCCCTAGGCAACGAAAGATGTCCTTAGCCCACTGCCAGTAAGAGGAGACCGACTTTGTCTCCCGTATGTGTAGGGAGTTGAACTCCCGCAGTAGATGGCTGGTCTCAGCCTCGTTGGACAAGTGATAGCGATAGGTGAGGACGTGCCATGCGACCGCAGGGTCTGGGGTCCTGCCAATGGTGAATTCACCAAGGAAGGGCTCTACCGCTTGGCGTGATGCCAGAAGAGCAACTGGGATAAGGGTGCGTACGGCGCGACCAGCATCATACAGATGGTCGGCCTGGGTGGAGTGGTACCTAAGAGTGTAGTATGCACACATGCCCTCAAACTGTGCCGGGATGCAGAAGCTAAGCTCCCATCTTTCGAATTGTTCGCCGGCTTGAAGCGGCAGGGGCAAAGTCTCAAAGTCCTTTTGCCTACGGTCGGTACCCAGAGTGGGGCCAAGGACTGAGGACACTGTCTACTGCTAACGCTGGTTCTGCTACTGCTCCAGGTAATGCGCGGCAGCAGACACAATGGGACTGGCGTGCCCAGAAAGAAGGAAAGGCAACAGGGCACTGGTTTGTGTATGTGATACTAGCGACTGCAGAGTTGCAAGTTGCTGTGTCAATGCTGCAAGCTCGTGCTGAATCGCAGCCAGTGGATCAGAGGAGTTGGCGATGAAGCCCATGGGTTGCTACTACTGTTGATCCTGCTCGTGTTACTGCTGCTGCTACTGTTGTTGCTATTTCTATTATTTCTGGTACAGATGGTGCAGCAGCTGTAAGAAAGGGGGGCTAGGGGTTCGCCCAACAGAGGAGGACCCCTCACGAATGGGGTTGTTAGCCATGGTGTTTAGTAGGCCTTCCCTGTTCTCCTCTTTTTGGTTTTTTTGTGTGCTTCTGATGTCAGCAATGATTTCAACAGTGATGTCAGCCTAGGATGGTTGACATCAATAGCTATTGCTACGTTATCTACAGAGTTGCTATTGTAGATTGGTTTTTTTTGTGTTGTTGTTGGTGACGTCAGTAATTATGTCAGTAGTGACATCAGCTTAGAGTTTCTGAGGTCACTAGCGGCTGTTGCTGGAGCTGTTACTGTGTCAGCTGCAGGGTGGTGGTTACTGCTGTTGCAACTGATACTACTACCGGTGTTGCTACTTCTATTGCTGCTGTTTCTGGTCTGCAGCTGCAACTGCTACTACTGCTGCTACCGTGGCTGTTGTTGGAACAATGGCTGCTACTACTTCTACAGTCTCTGCTCCTAATGCTATGGTTGCTGCTGCGGGAGCAGTTGCTGCTGCTGAGCTGTTGCGTGCTACTCCGGCTGTTGTGGCTGCTGCAATAGCTTTGGTGGTGGCTGCTGCCGCTGCAAAGCCACCTGTGTGGTGGGGGATTTTTCTTGTTCCTTATTCGGTCGTCACAACGAGCTCGCTGCTCGCTACCATTACGAGCTCTGAGCAGCGAGGATGCTGCTTGCTGCTCGTTGCTTACTGGAGGGTGCGAGCAACAAGCTCGCTACTCCCTGCAAGCAGCGGGCTGCGAGCAGCTGCAGCTGTAGTTGCTACTGCTGCGAGCTGCAGTTGCTACTGTTGTGAGCCGCTAGTGGCCACTACTAAAGCTGGTGCTGCTAGCTACTACAGGCCACTACTGGCTGCTGCTTGCTACTGTTACTGGTGTAGCCGGCTCCTACTACTTCTTGTTGTTCCTACGAACTGCCGTTGTTGCGAGCTGGTACTGTAGGCTGTTGCTGTTGCTTGATGCTGCGGGCTTGCTACGTTGGGCTATTGCTGTTGCGAGCTGCCTCTAGCTGCTGCTATTGCTGGCTCATGTTGTTGTGCACAACTACTGCTTGCTCCTGCTACCACTGCTTACTGTTGTTGTAAGCTGCTGCTGTTGCTGCTGCTTGCAGCACGCTCACACCTGGTTGACGTTGCGACGTGTGTGGTCGAGGTGGTGCGTGACGTCGTTGGCCGCTCACCTCCTTGCGTCACGTGTGGGGGTCAGTGTTGGAGGAAAAATCCAGCAGCATTTCCCCTGGTCTAGTGGCCATGGGGATAATTTTGACGCCGCCACCAGGCTGGTTTACGCTGCTAGAAAAAATCTGGAAGCGTTTCCCCTGCATTGGCCCGTGTGGGGGTCCGCCGGCGTTGTGTGGCACCTATACGCCAGTCATCTGCTGTTGTTACTGGCTCTGGCTCTGATACTAAGCTAGAATTCCTGGGCAACATGTTGGGGCAGCAACGTTGTTGATGCAGCATGCAGGCATCCACGCTTGTTGCTTAATCAGATGTCCCCTCAGTCTCTTGCTCCAGAATATGAGTGCTCTAGGTTTGTTACTCGGAGATGCGTACACCAGTGTTAGGGCCAGAAAGCAGCTGAGAACTGGAAAGAACTGAATAAGGATCAAGAATGAGATACAATGGGAGACCCCTCAAAGAATTAGCCTTCCTTAGCTCTGTAGAACTTGTTACTCAGTTCACCAGTGAATTAGAAAACAATCCTTTTTTCAGGCTGGCAAGTTTTCTTGATGAGCCCAGCCAGACGGCGGCAGCCCAAAACCCGAGCATCATCCGTTTTGCCTGAAAACTGGACCGTACCAAAAAACCAATGTTGCAAATGCAACCGTGTGGTTGTAATCAACTAGAAAAGCAGCAGTTAGGAGTTGGCTGCCCAAACCCAGGCGGCACCTACACTAGTCACTGGTGACAACAGTGCCATACTAGCATAAGATTTGGACCCTAAGCAGGGCAGGACGCTACTGGCGCAAGAGTACAGTCAGATCAAGACATGGACGCATGGAAACAGCATCCACAATGGCAGTGACCGCAAGCAGCCTGATCGCCAAGGAGGCCTGCCGATGGAGCTGAGCACATCGTTGGAGGGAGGAGGCTCCAGTGAACTGCGTGCAGTCCTCAACGTGCGTCGGCTCCACCGGACGGCACTCCAATAGCATCAAATGTTGCCATCAGTCATCTGCACGCCGATGTACACAAGCCAGGAGGACAGAACACAATGAGAGATGTAAGAAAAAACCAACAACACTTCATCCGGAAAACGACCACCGTCACCGCCGAGGGAATAGCACGGCTGTTTCGAAAGAACATCATGGAGCTACACGGCGTACCGAGAACCATCACGAGCGACAGAGACGGTTGATTCACCAACCGTTTTTGGCGCAAACTGATGACTGGCTACGGCAGCAGAATTCAACTTCGAACAGCGTTTCATCCTCAAACTGATGGTCAAACCGAGTGGACAAATCAGTCGCTTGAATATCTTATCCGAACACTATGCGAACCTCACGGGACGGATTGGGCACAAAAACCACCGACCGCCAAAATCACATATACCTTGGCAATTTCCACCGCAACGGGTAAAACTTGGTTTGAAGTGGTGTATGGTCAACTCACAACACTCCAGCCGGACTACAAAGTCGTAGCAACATTGGTGGAATTGACTTCCAACGCCAAGACTTCACCACCGTGTAGGAGGAAACATGGGAGATCCTTGCGTAGACACAGGCAGCGATGAAGCGAGCAGCTGACTGACATCGTAGCGACGACATCGTCACCGCTGGCGACAAAGTCCTTCTCAGCTCCGCAAAAACAAAACTCCGAGGAGTCCATTTTTTGAAGCTCAAACTCCGAGAGTTGGGCCCGTCTGAGATCGGCGCACGCAAACCCCTGTGGTTGCGTGACTCTAACTTCGCGACACTGTGCAAGTTCATCCAGTGTTCCATGTTAGCAGATTTAAGCATTATCGAGACCCTGTGGACAACTTCCCTTGTAGGAATCGCTCTCCTCCGCCTCTCGTCAAGTAGACCAAGATAGAGTACATTGTCGGGGACATCCTCGGTCATTGAGGACGAGGCAAGACAACCGGGTATCGCGTCAAGTGGCACAGCAACAACATCGCGCATAACAGCTGGGAACCCTACGACAATCTCTGATAATCGATCATCTCATCGACGGCTACTACCGCTATCATTGAGCGACATCTCTACTGGCCGGGACGTCACGGCTAAAAGGGGGGGAAGTGTTACGTACAAGACGTACACGAGTCCCTTATCTTTCCGAGTGGGCATTTTTGTTATTGCACAAACAACCCATCGCGTCGCGACAACCGCGATATAACATTCAAAAACCCCTCATTCAAGGGGTTTGTGAATTTTCGTGGGGGGGCTTTGCCTATGGTTCGCATGGGGGGTTCGAGACTCACCGCGGGGCCCAGCAGGAGCACATGCAAAATTAAAACCCTAAACCCCTAATGTAATTCGGTGTAGGGTTTGACTACGGTTTGAATGAAAAATATTCACGGTTTGCGAGTGATTAAAAGAAAAAAAAAGCGTCTCTGCTCGAACTCGAAAATGGGCGTTTTCGCTCGATCGCGATTCTCACGTGGGAGAAAGAATGGCGAGGGGGGTCGAAATGCCCCATCTCGCTTTGCTCGATCTGCGGCGCATGCCGCTGATCGAGCATGGTGAAGCGAGTGGGCAGGGCAGACTTATTTTTTAAGTCGCCGGGTAGGGCTTTCCTTACCCACTCCGTTTATGGGTGTTATGGGTATTATGCCCTATTGGTTTATTCTTCTCTTTCTTGAACTGATCGCGTCACAATCCAAGCCCGAGATAGGCGCCCTAGTCAGCGATCTCACTGACGCGGCCGCACATCTGTGGCGATGCCACTTACGCCTCCGCTTTTCTAATCGCGGAAGCGGCGGAGATAGCGATTCATCACCGACCATCAGCACCACGAACGGTTCTAGGGCGTTGCAGCTGCCCTTCAGCTCTCCCCTTTCCTCTCCTTGTTCTGGCGGAGAGCTCAAAGCATCGGTTCAGGCGGAGGCGTGACTCGCTAGACGCGCGCTGAGAACGCGCAGAGGGCACCGCAGAAGAACGTGCAGTGAACTCCAGCGGGTCGAGAGGGAGCAGGTTTGAACGCGCACCAGGGCTTGGAGGCGTGGCTCGCGTTTTTTCTCTCGAGACCAGCGGGCCACACGCCGGTACTGCTGGTGGTGGAGGGCTTGGTTGGTCGTCTGGGAGGGAGGTCGCCCTGGTCTTGTGTTTTTTTTCTTTGTCGCGGAGGCAGGTGGCATGGCCGGCCTGTCGGATGCCGAGGAGAAGGAGGTAGCAGGGACGGAGGGAGAGCAAGAGCGAGAGCGAGAGGGAGGGGGAGATGGGACAGCGCAGCGGAGTCAGTCGGCGCAGCTTCACCGTCGTCACCAGCAGCAGCAGCAGGAGGCGGGTGAGGGAGGGGCATCTGGCTCCGGAGACGTGCAGGACGGCAGACATGACGGCAGGCCTGGTCAAGCCCAGCAGCAGCAGCAGGAGGCGGGTGAGGGAGGGGCATCTGGCTCCGGAGACGTGCAGGACGGCAGACATGACGGCAGGCCTGGTCAAGCCCAGCAGCAGCAGCAGCAGCAGCAGCAGCAGCGGCAGCAACGGCACCGGCAGCAGGGGCATCATGTCCAGCGACAGCAGCAGCCAGGTCGGGAGCAAGGTCAGCGGCAAGAGCAGGGTGAGGGTGGCAGGCAGCACAAAAAGCAGCGGGGGAATCGGGAGGGGCAGGAGGACGGAAACACAGGAGATGCTGTGGATCTTGCCGGAGGTGGATCCTCTCTGCCCTTGCAAGCAGATTCAAGACTCCCAACCTCCTCCCTCGCCTCTCCCCATTCTCCCCCTCCCAGGGCCTCGAATGCTGGGACCGCCGGTTCGTCGGGGAACGGAGAACCGCAGCAGCACCCTCCGCCCACCCCGGACGCACAGGTCCTGCGCTGCATCGTGCGCAAGGCCGGGTACGTGACGTACCACCCCGTGAAGAAGGAGCACTGCGTGCACTTCTGCAAGTTCGTGGAGAAGGCGCGCGAGGACGACGTCGTGGCGTTTTTCCGCCAGCTGCTGGCCGACCTGCAAGGCGGACGCGGCGTGCGCGACTTCCACCTGCAGATTGTCGGCTCCGCGCACTCGGGTCCCTCGGGGTTCTTCGTGGAGGTGCGGTTCGGGGAGAGCCACGACGGCCCGCCCGCAGACTTCCGCCTGGAGGAGTGCATCGCGTGCCACGGGGACGCGCAGCTCTTCCCGGGCATGATGAGCCAGGAGCTGTACCTCGCCGAGTACGACAGCCTGCACGTGCGCGTGTCGCTGGACGCGCAGGCGCGGCCCGCGTTTGTGATCACGCCGTTGCGTCACGTGGAGGGACTGGACGGGCTTGACGACCGCGAGCTTGCGGACCTGTTCCGCACGGCGGCGCGCGTGATGCGGCGCGAGAAGCTCCACTTCACGCGCATGGTGGTGAACCACGGCTCGTACCGCAACCTGCCCCACCTGCACCTCAAGATCTTCCTCGAATCGTACGCGTTTGGGCAGGCGAGGAAGAGCTGGCCCGCCGCACGCGTCGCCACGTGGGAGCGGCTGAACCAGCTGCGGCCGGCGAAGATGGAGACCGCGTGCAAGTTCTTCAAGCGCACGGGCAAGTGCCGCTACGGCGACGGCTGCCGCCACCAGCACGTGCGGCAGGAGGAGGAGGGGGGGATGTCGTGAGCGTGTGGGGGCACGTCGGTGGTAGAGTTGTCGGCGCGTTGCACTCCTGTGCGTTGGTGAGGTGTCAGTTTGTCGTGGAGACTGTCAGCCGTCTGCCGGTGTGCACGTATTGTATGTGCGCGGCAGCACACGCGCGCGTACGCGCGAGCGTGCACACACACAGACACACACACACACACACACACACACACACCCCCCCCCCC